>OZ023273.1:58636695-58801960 GCA_964007475.1 Hybos culiciformis
TTTTATAATTCACAGTCCACACCCTGTGCTATGAGGTTTTCTTGTAAATTTTTCTAATAAGAAAAATAATCTCGGTATGTATTTTTAAAAAGATCACTGGGTATTTATTGAATATACAAAATTGTTATTTTAAATTTTCACTAAAAAATTAAAATATATTCACTCATATCAGTCACACGAATCAGAATCTCTTAAAATACTGAAATTAAGTTTTTCTCTTAGATTCCAATGTTTTTGGAAGTTTGACTTGTGGCTTATACGTTGGTAAATCAATTTTAATTTTATTTTCACTATCAAACTCCCATTTATTATCAGCAATTTTATTGGAATAGTATTTAATAGGAGAATATGATCTTTGTTGCTTCATATTTGACTGTTTTGGCCGACTTAAATCAAAAATATTTTTCGGAAATGTTGTTAGAATTTGCTGACTTGCTTCTAGACGATTATTATTACTTCGTTTCACTTTCGATGAATGAAATTCTTCTTCATATCGTGGAATATATC
This sequence comes from Hybos culiciformis, assembly GCA_964007475.1. NCBI lineage: Eukaryota > Metazoa > Arthropoda > Insecta > Diptera > Hybotidae > Hybos > Hybos culiciformis. The sequence continues at coordinate 58,637,203 of OZ023273.1, forward strand.
TTGGCTTGCGATCATTATCTTCTTTTTTATTAGTATCAAACCCAAACCTAAATATTTTAGGAGTATGCTCAGATATTAATGGTAATAAAGTTTCTCTGGCATAGCGCTCCGCTTTTTCTATTAGTTCACCAAGTTTGAATGGGAATAATTGCACAGTGATAGGCTCACCTGAATTTTCTCTAGAATCCGTTTTTTCAGATGTAGTTGTTATTGTATCATTACGTTTCTGTAAAATTCTAGGTGTCGTTGATTTAAGAACAGGTTCTAAAATATCATCGTCTGAATCATCAAATGAATGCATATTTCGACCCTTAATAACATTGTTGCGAGCAGATTTCAATACTGGTTCAAAAATTTCAGTTGCTTGTGAACTCAAACTACGACTTGATTCTATCGAATCTTTTTCTAATGAATTTCCATCTATGATTGGTTCCCAAGGTAATTCACTAAGTTTTTTAGTACCATTCACAGTTTTTTTCCCTAAATCGTAATTTGATCCTAAATTAAGAACATCTTTTTTATGTTTGATATGCTCAATGTCATCGTCCCCAAAATCAGATTGATCAGTCTCAGGTTTATTTGTTGCACTTGGTGTTGAATCTGTAGTTGTAATAAATATTGTCGTCGCTTCAACCGGTTCGCAAACTCCTGGTTGTAATTGAAATGATTGTGGAACAGCGGAAGAAAGTGACAAAGATGTCATACATATAGAATGACTTCGTCCGTAACTATCAGTTAAAACAATCTTATCAATATCCCAATGAGGCAATCCTTTGGATAACCAACCACTGTATGATTTATATTGCAATGACAAGTTCGTAGGGAAACCCAAAGCAGGATGTGGAACAATAATTTTTGATATAACATCTCCTGCAAAAAATTCAGTATCTTCTTTTCTAAAATGACATAATAAAATTGCATTTGATTTTATAAAGTATCATTAAAATATTATTAAAACGATTAAAATACAGACATTGCCATTTAAAATATGTATGAGCAGATTCTAGCCCATGAATTCCGTACGAGTGAATTTCGACCGCGGAATCGAAATGAATATCGACCTGCGTGCAGAATTAATTTTTTTGTCCTTTTCATAAAGAAAACTTTAAAGTTTTGAACGAAATTCGGACAACATCACATATAGCCAAGAAAGATTCTCTAATTTTAATGTAATTTTGATGAATAAGTTTTAATAATTCTTTTCTTAATAAATTGTTTAATATACATATAGTACATATAAAAATATGTTGATCATAAAAAAAGGGCTAAAACTTTACAAGTAATGCTCTAATTTTAAGTATTTTAATTCCTTCCCAAATTATTTTATTTTAATCTTTTCTACTTCCCTTTTACTTAAGCTTTTTCGGAGTGTAAGTTAATGAAATTATTCTATAGTCCAGGGGTGTCAATAACGTCGATCGCGATCTACCGGTCGATCGCGTAATGATTTTAGGTCGATCGCCAATAAATATTCATATTTCAGATATTTATTTCCTTTCAAATTGCCATTTTCAATTTCAAGAATCAAAAAAATTTATCTAATTTTCCAAACATGTTGGCACAATTAAAAAGTTCTGCTTCAACTAATTATGATGAAAATAAATATATCAAAGAAATTAAGAACGTTATTGAAGAATTTGGTGATCGTTTCGAAGATTTTAAAAAACTTGATAATGTAGTTTTATTTATGAGTTTATGCGCAATATTTAAGCAGAAACAATTGCAGAAAACCTTTCAACTATTTTTGATATGGAGCAGAAATTATTACTTTACAAAATGATATTTATATTAAAGCAATATCTTCCGAAGATAAATTCTGGAAATATTTAGAGGAAGATAAATTCCCGAATCTTAAAAAAATTTGCCGAAAATTTATACCCCTGTTTGGTTCGACATATTTATGCGAATCAGCATTTTCACTAATGAAAATAATAAAGTTGAAATACCGAACTAATTTAACAAACGAACTCTTAGAATTTGGGTCCCTAAATATTGCCTTCTCTTCTTACTCCTGCTTTTAGAAAAAGTAGATCGCAGAGAATTTTTACTGCGTGAAGTAGATCTTATAGAAAAATCTGTTGACACCCCTGCATATAATTGTTTAACATACCGATCTTCATTTGAAAAATTTCAAAATACTTACTCAGAAATTAGAAAAGTTTCGTTGAGACCACCTTCACCTTCTAATGTTGCTTCAATTTTCCCAATAGTTCTTAATGGCAAATCATTAAATGAATTGAAAATTTCCATCTTAAATTGATGGGCACAAAATGGTTCTTCTTCTCTGGTTGCTAAAAATAATTGTCCTCGGCCAGTTGATTTGTCTGCATAATATCCCATATTACCACACATTGAACTATTTTCATTTTCACCACTATAATCATTTTCAGAGTTTTTACAAGGCAAACATCTGCCTTCAACAAAATTTTCAAAGCTGTCACAGGGAAAAGCTGGAAATAAACATCTTGGTGCAACTGAATCAATGAAGAACTTATATGCTCTACGATGATTACAAAGAGATCTTGCTTCATTTTCAGATGGTTGGGCTAAAATCAAAATTAATTCAAATAATTTCAATTGTAACTTAAATATTTATTGTGTACTGTATATTACACCAAATAAAATCAGTAACTGCTCCCAGAAAAAGATTAGAACAACCAGTTTGCACTCTGCCACCATTTGGATAAAAATCTACATGCCCCATTGGTTGGAACGAACCTAATCCACCAAGAATCAAATTTTCTCCGTTTGAATGAATTACATCAACATATTCAGCGTCAGTGCTATCTAGTCTTACTTTAGGATGTTGAGATTCAAACAAAGGGCCAGCTATTATAAATAAATAGTTTATTGTAGTTGTCAGTTGTTATATATGTGAATATTAAAGTTTTTTTCCACTTACCTGGATCTAAACCCGTTATTCTATTTAAACCTTTAAGTTCTGCTCCAGCAAAACCAGCTGCATGAGCTCCTAAACTAAAACCTATTATATGAGTTCGAGCAAGATTTAATCGTTTGTACTGTTTTAAGTACATCAATAACATGGCCAATTGTTTTCCCACTAACCGTGTATTTGTTGCAGCTCGAACATAATTTGGAAGACTTGCCCCGTTTTCCCAATCAACACAAATTACAATGCAATTCTCCTATACAAAAATAAAGCAAATAAATTAACTTCTAAATTAAAATTAATAAAGATTCGAAAATTATACTTACTACTGCCATTAGAGCTGTTTTCATCTCATAAATCCAAACATGCGGACACGCCGAACCAAATCCGTGAACTATTACCCTAACGGATAGCTCGTCGAATCCATCTAAATCATCCATAGTGAAAGTTGACCTTGAAAATGGAGTCGTGGCTTCGTTTGAACTTCTTTTTCGACTTTTTGAAGATAAATTCTCAAAGGCTCCTGTCATATTTAAAAATGGTAGCTCAAGTAAAGGTTGTTCACTTCTAAAATAATATTGAATTCATGAATTCGACAAAAAAAATTAATTAAGTATAATAAAAACAAATATATTAGAATTAGAATAGAAATATTTTGCAAATATACTCATTTTATTTGACTAAAATTTGTTCAGTGGATGGTTTTTTCCTTTTAAGATTGAAAATGGTTTTTAGCCTTTAAATGTATATTCATTATATTGTACTATTGTGTAGTTTGTTATATCTTTAACATTTTAATCAAATATAAATTCACTATAAATTTCGAAGCGTAATAAAAAGAAAACTTGTTTTTTTTTGGTACAAACCTTTTTCTCGTTGAATAGAAATAAAATTTGGTATTTATTTCCTCGGGATGTGATGGTAGCATTTCTAAATAACTAAATGGACCAGAATCTTCAAAACATCCTAATTCATCATAACATACACGTTTTGTTGCCCTCTTTTTTCTTCTATGTTTTGATGCAGCCCATTCCTTAATTGAATTTTGAATTGAATATAAAATTTTTGCATCATCTTTCTCATCCAATGCCTCTTCTTGTGGAGATGGCCATCTAGGGATATTTTCGTTTTCTATATATATTAAAGAAAAAAATAAATAATCCAAATTTTTACAAAATTAAATCTACATTATGATTACTTTGTCAAAGTTTTCATCTACTACATATTTTCATGGATGTTTTTAAACAAATATTACATTCGGTTGCAGTTAGATTAATCGGGCTGAGGCTCTCTAACCTCTTTGGATATTTTCTTCTTGGTCCTAGTTTTTATTATGATCATAATTTAATGTTGGTTTGATAGTCTACTTTAAATGCTTAAAGCGTATTTCCAAATTATGTAAATGTAATAAATAAATCAAAACTATTATTAAGTAAAGTGAAGCACGTATTTATAATCTTATTGTGTAAAATGTTAATTCTTGGGATCAGGATAACTTAAGTTACAAAATTCCATCAGGATAAATCAAATTACAAAAGTTCCCTATACAATACATGTAGGTACTTATAAATAAATTTTAATTAAATTTGAAATTTTAACGAACTAGTAATATTATATGTATTTGATTACCATTATTAAAATATGTAGTTATATATGAATATTACCTAATATTGAATTTGTTGCAAATGTCCACTTTAGTTCACAGCAAAAAATTAGCAATAATACACTAACTGAACGACTAAAGAATTGCATTTTTTTTAAGTCCAATACCTATTTTTTATTTTTTTTTTCTTATAATTATTTCTTTTATTTGTTTATTTATTATTTATAACTGATTTTATTACAAAACTTTCACTATATTAACCGCATATTGTTATTACTTTTTTGTTAAATTTATATTTTTTTTTTCTATAATTTAAGCATTGATTGTCATAGTTTTATAAAAATTACAAAAATGTTAATCAACGCCCGCGCAATACCGATCTTAAATTATTTTTTTTGATTTTTAATTTTGTTTACTTTTAATTTCACTTTCAATTTCAATATTATTATTATTAGTTTAATTTTATCGCATTGGATGTTTCTGTAAAAATTTACAACATTCACAGCCGGTATTTATATTTATTTAACTATGAATTTATTATTTTATGTAGTTGGTTGGGTTAATTTCATCAGGAATTTCCAAATAATTTAAATTATTTCCATAAAATCTATAATATTTGATTAATTAAATTCTTTCTTGTATCCTAAAAAGAAAAAAAAATGGTTTTCAATATTAAGCATTGTTTAAAAAGATATGATATTCTAATGAAATCAATTAGTTAAATACACAATATCTTTAATTTTGAACTATTAAATATCTATCCTCATTTCCTCTTTCTATTTATTTACCATTCCAAGTGAAACTTAGTCCAAAAAAACGATATACCTGAATTTTTCTGGTAAATCGAAGTGACAACAGAACTCTTATACTACTTGCGTAAACCTCAATCTAACATTAGTTTAAAAAAAAAAAAAACAAATGAAAATTGATAAATTCTCAACTTCATTTGGTGTGCTTAAAACTTTGCTACACGAAAATCTATTATTTTTATAATTAATTTATTAAAACTTAAATTATATTTTATTTTTATTTACCTCTAAAGGTTTTTCCAAAAATTTTCACAAAAAAAAACTATACTTGTTGAATAAAAAAACGTGTAAATTATTTAATTTTAATATGTGTATCAGACATTAAAAATGTATGTCTCCAAAGAAGATATAAATAACATTATGCAAAAGATACGCATAATCGAATATTAGTTAAATGTATATAATATGTTTTGTTTGGTAGACCATAGAAATGTTACTCAATATTGTTGTGAATCAGTTATTTTAATGACGTTTTATTGTCGCAGATAAAATTACAGTAACTGTTATTTATTATAATGTATAATTTTTTTTAAACTTCATTTTATAATTGTTACAAATCTATCAAATAAATATAAAATATTAAAAACTTACATATATACTTGATTCATTCAGAAATTAATTCAACAAAACGATTGAATTAATTTTGTTCTTAAAACTAAATTGTTTGTATAATCAATTGAAAATCATCTTAATTTTAATGGTAAAACAAATACATTAGTTTAAAATAATTTTATAAAAAATATTGTATTCAGTTTTGCAATATTGGAATGTTTTTCGTACTGGCAAATAAATTCTTTTTCCAAAAATAAAGATTCTGTTTCTCAAATATTGATCCTTTTTTAACAACAATGAATAATAAAACATTTTTCTTTTATTTTAAAATGGCGAAAACACAATCCAATCACTATATATATTCATTTTCTACTTGTGTGATATATATAAGTAGTTTTATATAAACATAAAAATTAGGACCAATAAACATTCTTCATACAATCTTATTTATAGAATTTTTCTGCAGTTATATTGCTTTCAATGACAAAAAGTTAAGAAACATATTCAATTCATAAAGATTAAAGAGATTTATTTAAACAAAAAAAAAACTTTATCTGCTATTTCTTTCTCACGTGACATACATTTTTAAATGCAATTATTAATATTATTATTATGTTTTTTCCATGTTCTCCATTTAAAAAATTATCCAAGGTTGAAATATAATTCTATATGCATTTGCAAATTGTTTATTTTTAATATTTGAGAAATCAATCAAAGTAAAAATGTTTATTGTGTATTCTGTATATATATTATAACATTGCAAATAATTAATAAAGTACATTGGGCAAACATAAATAGAAAACAACACTGGATTATTAATACCGTACCTGTACTAATATAATATGATAAGATAAAATCATTGGATAATTAATTTCTCTTTGAGTTGTGTTTAAAAAACTAAAAATAAAGCATAAGCTTAAATTGATATTTTCATATTAAAGCATCAATAACTACATACTATTTTAGAATGTTCTGATACTATATACATTATTTTATATTTAATTTTTCATTGATATAAAATAAATTAATTTAATAACAATTAAGTTCATAGTTCCAATTATAAAAGTTGATTTAAAATTCACATATAAATATTAAAAAAAAAATTTGAAACCATAAAATTTGAGTGGCCTTAAAAACCTTTATGTGTTGATAGCCAGTAAAATATGAACCTAATATTTGTCGTAGTGATTTTCAAAATTAAAATAAAAGTCCCAAAAGGATTGGAAATATTGGATTTAACAATTGAATATGTAAAAGATATTTTATACAAAAATTTCGAACAATAAATTTAGCATCTAAGTATAATATTTTATAATTGAATTTTAATATTATATAATATTTTGTTGTGCAATAAAAATAAAAATATAACTATAGGTATATTCAAAATTTTGTAAGATTTGAAAATAACATTGAGAAAATCAATGTTGATTGTAAAATACTCAATTAAAAGGAATAAAAGAAAAACCATAACAAAAAATATATATATACAATAAAACGAAACAAATTGTTTTACTAAAATAACAAATTAATAAGATTTATTTATTAAAAGCGCAAAGAAAAAAACATTACTAACATTTAGTATCATAAATTAAAATTGCAACTATTCAGATATTGCTAATCAAAAATAATTAAGAAAAAAAAATTGTTTTTGTTTTTAATTTAGAAAATTTCATTAAAACCTTCAAATTTATTTTGGTCTAAAAAAAAATTAAATAATTCAAAGATTTTAAAAAATGTATCCATAAGATCAGGTTTTTAATGATACTACATTCCCAAGTTTAGACGCACTACACACCTATGATCTTCTTAAATATGGATTCAAATCTTTACAAGACAGTTCAAAAAATAAGCGAAAATTCGGTTTGTCGAATAAATGTGAAACAGATGATTTTATTTATTCAATAATATTTAGAATTGTACAGTGAAGTGAAGTACAAGTACAATGACATGAAGGTATATTCAGTAATCATTTTTTAAGATATTATTATATCACGCATACCGATAATAATAATAAACGATAATAGGAATAAAATATCAAGGCTTTTCTTATTTAGATAATTTCGCAGTAATAAAATATTGAGTTATCTTCTTCCACAAAAAAAGAAGTTATAGGTATATACACCCCGTAGCACTTGAATAGGGCCAACACATTTTCATTTATTTTCATATTGTTGGTTCAAGCGTATTGTTTTTTGTACATTTCTTAAGTTTTATATTTTTGTCTTTCAAAGAGCCTCCTGATATAACTTTTTGTGCTTATAATACATTTATTTTTTCAATTTAATGTTCAAAATATGGTGGTCCTATTCAAGTGCCACCACAGGGAGCTTTTCAATGGGGTCAGTGTAGAATATCCAGTAATGGCCATTTAATGTACAGATAAATGCAATTTAATGTATAGATATAGATATTATTAGCATTTTGAATTTTGACGCTGAGATGCATGAAAGTGCCAAAAATCGTCTTTGAATGCTAAAAACCAGGACAAAATTGCATATTATACAATTTTTATATAATTTTGCACTGTTTTTTTTACATTTCTAGTATGATTTTCTGTCATCGCAACATCAAAGTTCAAAATCCCAATATTATCCATATTAAATTACCTTTCAAATGGCATTACTGGAATTTCTGCACCGACGCGGCATTAAAAAGCTCCCCGTGGCTTTTGAATAGGGTCATCATATATAATATACGAAAATATATTGGTTCTATCCAAGTGATATGGGGTGTATATATAAAAGTATATATACCGTATATTTTATTATACAACAATGAAATTTTTTTTAAATTAAATATACGCATTTTGAATTAATATTTTATTAATTTTAGTATTTTTTTTATTACTGAATAATTATTATTTTATGTTTGTGCGCGAATGTAATAATTAATAATTCATAAGTCATAGTACAAAATTAGATGTCACTCAGTTAAAAGAACCTATTAAGTCTAAGATTAAAAATTGAGATTCTCATAATCACAAATATTACCCAAATAAAATCATTTCATAAAATTTAAATAAATATTTCATTTATAAATATTTAGTAACTATAATTTTTAATTCAGAATAATTCATGATATAACTGAAGAATCGAATTATCTACAATCAATAATTGCTACCGTCCGGCCATCGATTTTCAGACAAAATTTCCTCTTGGAAAGGCAAAATTGTTTTTTATACTTTTCAATTGACACAAATAATAAAATAGATGATTATGTTGAATCTAAATCAATTTATACAAGAAAGAAAAATATTTATCTATTTATTATATATCTATTTATTAGCCTAGTATAGTAAATAAGAGTCCTCTTCGAACGGTTATTTATAAATACAGTTTTTTTTATAGGTGTCTGTATAGTCTTTAACTATTATAGGACTAACTATAGTAAATTTATTACATTCAATATGCAACGAAATTATAAAAAGCAAATTAATAATATTTTATATAAATAAATCATTCCTTGACAAAATGAAATAAACTGACTACATTCATTTTATTATATCCAAAAAAGACTAATTCATGGTATAAAAGTCACATGTATAAGTTTATAAAAGTGAAAATGTGTCAGATGTGTTTATAGTTCGTTGTTTAACGTCGCAGATATATAGGAAGTTGAATAGCTCCACTACGATTCAAAAATCTAAAAAACCATTTTCAGAATTCGATAACAGTTAAACCTAAATTATGTAGTTTATCTAAACTTTTAAACTTATAATAACTATTCTTACTTTAAAAAAAAATATGTAGTAAAATCAGATAACCTAAAATGAGTGGAAAGTACCTACAATAATAACTTTTATTTAATACAATTTTTTGCTAATTTCTTATCTTCTGTTTGATGATTGAACTTTTTATTATACTCAAAACAATCACAGAAAAATTTTATAACCTTAATAGTAACAAATTATTATTATTAGTATAATATTTTTTTTTGTTTTGTGAAAATAAAGAAAATTAGAATTTTTAGAGAAATTTCTATTGCTTTTTTGTTTTGTAATCTATCGTACCGTACCTAGATCCAATTAAAAATAGAAAAAAAAAAACTATAAATTATTTTGATCTTTATATTTTGTGGTTAGTGGGTTAAATCTCAAAGGTCTTGATTTAAATTTAAATTTAAGCCAACAGTATTTTTATGTATAAACATTCAGATGTCAAATATATTTACATTTAAGATAATGTATGTATGTAAATAAATCTCAAGAGAAAATATAATATAATTAAAATATCACTTAGTTTTTATAAAGTAAAGAAGTAAACATTTATTATTTGAAATAGAAATTGGTTGGATCAATAAAAAAAATTATATTACCATCACAGTTGTATTCCGCAGCAGCATATTTATCTTCGATCGTGTTATTTTGTATTTTATATTTTAAGAAACAAGTAAAATAATTTATTACTCTTAAATCAAAAAATGAACTTTCAAACATTAAAAATAAATGTAATAAAATATACAGATGTTAAATTTAAATTAATTCAATTTTTTTAGATCAAATACGATCAAATTACAATGGCACTACATACAAAATGTTCCAAGCAATCATATTAGCTTGAAGCTGTAATTAAGCATAATAATTGAAGGAAAATTCATGTTTTCAACTTTCAAACTAACTTTTCTCATAGAACTACCAACTGTAGGACCTAGAAAATCTTTTTTTTTTCTGGAAGCCTATATAATGAATGTGAGAAAATAAGAGTTTGAGCCCGATCGCTGCAGGGTTCAGAAATTCTGAGCGTTTATCTGAAAAATGGTTTTCATACGTTTTTTAATTTAAAAAAAAAATAGCAACACTGTCGGCTAATTTCGTTTTTTACAGAAGCCACTTTAAGAACTCAGAATGAGTTTCTGTTTTACTTTTTAGAACACTCGAAATTAGCGGACATTGTTGCTAATTTTGTTTTAAATAATAATTTCGATCCTCCCTAATAATAAAAAAAATTCATTAACACAGTTATTGTTTGTCAAACTATGTTTTGAAGTTTTCTTTCTGTATATAGTTAAGAGTCAAAAGACATTAATAATTTTAAAAAGCCCGCAAACATACAAATTCACAGTATATTAATATTTGAAAAAAATAAAAAATAAAATAAAATAAATAATTTCTCTTTTTTATTTTGAAATGAAGATTAGAAAAATATTAACACTCTATTATAGTAAAGTGATAGTATTTTATTTTAATTATAAATTTACAAATAAAAATGCAAATTTAATTTTTTTTAATCTTTACTTTTTTCTTTTAATATTTTATTGCTTGCAGGCACAGAAATAAGGTGTGCGATATTGCTGTCGGTTAATTACTTATTTTTTTTACAACAAACTTAATTCTTTATCTTTATCAGTTGCTTTCATTTATTTTTAACTAATTTGTTTTATTAACATTTTTATTTATTAAGAAATAAGAGACAGACGTCCAGTATTTGAAAATATAGAATGGGTTGTGTTTCAGTTCATTCAATCATGATAAACTATATACCTATTTCACTAAATCTATTTCACTATCGAGAGCCTCAATACCTAGCGCAAACCCATTGGATTCACAATTAATTTCAATAATTCTTAATACTAATTTTCCATAAAAATTTTCTATTATGGTATTAAATTCTTTGCACATGACACCTACTCATTAACTTTTTTTAGCAATCGTCCTGGTTTTAAGGTTAAGAGTTATAATATAATTATAAAATTTACTCTAAGAATTGTCGATTATGGTATTAAATTCGTTGTACTAGCTATAGTTCTGGTTTTAAGGTATGTTATATTATTATAACTTATTATTTATGATTAACTGAACAACCAATCATTGATTATTCTAGATATAAAGTAATTTTCGAAGTGCTTTAAAGATATTGAGTATATAGCTTCGCATTTTAACTACTATTGTAACATTTTTAATTTATCTTTTGACTAATATAATGTTTCAATAAATGTAGTTAATATTGTAAAATTTTTATACATCAAGTTTGAAAGACATACAACAAGTGTAAAATTAGTTCTACTAAATCTGTATAAAAAAACTTCTCTTAAATCTGTATGGGGACTGAGCTTTAAGCTTGTGATTGTGAATTTGTAATAGCTATTAAGATACTTGCAAGATCAAAATAAAACGTAAGGCGCATGAATAAATTTTAAACATATTGATGAGATTATGACAGAGGCATGTAAAAAATTTATGGTTTTTATACCCTTTTCCATCAAAAATAAAAAAAAGAATTGTATGTTTCGCTTTCTGTTTGGCTGTCTGTCTGTTGTCTGTCGCACTTAAATGCTTTATAACTATAAAGTTACTTGGCCGATTTCTATCATTCAAATGCGCAATCTCATTCACTTTCAACCAAGATTAAGTGTGAGATTCTTCGAGTTATAAGCTCTCCATTTCATATTGGTACATATATTATTTTATATTTTTTTAATTTTGGAGTGGATTCTGATGAAAATTAGTATGTGAGAAGATGGATATCGAAGGACTCGGACTAGGGGCTGAAAATGTCAATTAAAGAAACATAAAAAAAAGTTTAGCCCCAAATAAACTTAAGGATTTGATTAGGGGGCTAAAAGCAGATTTCAATGAAAAGAGAGCGATATTAGAAAAAATAAAAAAATATTCCGGAAATCCGTACTTCATTAATGAGGTATTGTTTTATATCTTTTAGTTTCTCCTCATCTGTTCATATCTGAAATCGAAAATTGTTATACCTAGACCTACCTACCAATATTTTTTCAGTCTATTTAATTGTTGCAATGTCGTACACTTCTGAGCTTTGTTTAAGGTTTCAAAGTCTATAGCTGGAAGCTATTTTAAAATCTATTGCAAAATGTTAACCGAACAGACAAAGAACAAACAGACTGAAAAGAAAACTAGATTATAATTGTTTTTAATTAAGAATAAGTCTAGTTTACGTGGCTGAAAATCAATGAACACTGTCTATTGATCGCTCGCCGTGGTAAATTTCAAAAAATTTTGCAGAACTTTCTTTTTCAATTTTAAATACCGGATTCACCACAAAGAAGAAATTTTAAATAATTAAAAAAATATATTTTTTTAAGATAGAATAAATTATTAAAAGGTCAGAGGATAGAGTAGTGATAACGCCAAAGTAATTTTTTAATGTTTTCTTTTTAGAATGAAGAATAATAAAAAAACTAATGTCTTTGTTAACCTAATTTAAAAATAATACCTAAAATAATCGCAATCTTGAAAGCTGTTGAGAATTGTGTATCTCACCTATCACTATTTAAGATTTGTATGACAATGTATATTGCACATATGTATGTACTTTTACATATATGTATGTATATATCTATAAGTGTAATGTAGATTATATAGAACGCACAACAAAAATTTAACAACTTAATTTTTCAATCACAATTATACGATGTATATAATAATGTATATGATAATGTCCAGTACTTTCAAAAGCGGTCTTAACACGTATTGAAATAAACATAATTTTTATATCAACTTTTGTCTTAATTTAGCTGAATTAATTTAGCTGAAAATTACTAACAGAAAGAAAAATCATAGTAACTTCGTGACAGATTCTGTTAAAGATTACAACAAAATTTCAATTTTGAAGCAAATGTTGGAAGAAGTATAACAATATAAGTTGATATTAAAACAAGTTTTGATCAGTCATATATAATTACATTTTAAATTGCACCCTGCTTATATCAACAAATGTTAAAGAGAAAAACAAGAATATATTATAAAAAGCTGATTGAAACTTAATATATTTCAAAGCAAGACGCTATTTCTTAAATGAACTTTGGATAAATGGCTTCAAAAATTAGCCATTTTATATGTTTTAATATTTTTTGTCTTATTTTTTTATTCTTATATTTTGTACGGGGTGTACATTCTTTATGATGTATAATACTAACATGAGCCCCCCAAGAAATTATTTCTAGATCCGCCCTTGCATAGACCCCTTTTGAAGTTACATACATATACTATAATAATAAAAATCCAATAAATATTATTTCAATTATTTTCAAGTTCTTATAATGCTTTCGCCAAAAATTAATTTATAATGAAGGGCATATTTACTATATGCACGCATGTTACCTTCATTAAAAAAATTATAATCATTAAAATTAACAATTGAAGTTTTCAAAAACGAAAAATTACCATTACTACACATAGAACGTAATTTTAATATTTAATTTTCTTTATGCGATATTTTCCAGATACTTAATTCTTCAAAAATGTTAATAATTTTATACTCTTTAAACCTTTTAATTTAATATTTGTGGTTGGATAATTCTCTTGTTGCTCTTCCTATATATTCCTTTAAAATTAATTTTGTAATAATTTATATAAAGACCAAAACAAAATTGCATATTAACGGAAATCCAGTCAAAGAAAAGATTACTTTAACTTCAACTAACATATATAAGACGTAGAATTTTTATAATATATTTTGTGTATTAAAAGATCGTGAGGAAATTGATTGAAGTTTATATACATTTTTTAAATCAGCTTGTCTACATTTCGTCTATTACCACTTTTGCTTAAATTTTAATTTATTTTAGAAATAATTTTAATGTATGTAGAACAATACAGGTGATTGGTATCAACCTAGATTTATAGAAACCTAATTAAAGTTATTTAACTTTTATTTTTTAAACATTATGTAGATATTTAAGCATCATTTATAGAAATTACAAGAACTGGTTAAGAAAGTAATAATTTTTAAAACTAAAGTATGGCATTTAATTACAAATGTTATGTCTCTTCTTGATCAAAAATGTTTATCAAGCGAAAAAATAAAAGATGAGTTAATGCCTTCTTAACTCTTGAAAATGTACAATATACAATGTGTATTCCTCATATGATATTCATCATAAATATCATTAAATTTTTTAGATATTTTTCTATTTATAGATAATTCTACCAGTTTCATACATTGTATTTTTCCTGTTTTCAATTATTTTTCTATCAGATAAAATTTAATAAGGAACTGAATATTTATGTACCTACCTATAATGAACCAATATAAAAGTCACAAATAAAATTCAACAAATATAGAAAAGTAAGGATTGCCATCGAATATTAAATTTGTTTATAAATCCATTTAAAGTTAGGAATTTTAAATAAAATCGTACAATTAATTGAACTCGACCCTCTTTTAAATTCCATAATATTTTCTGTGGTGTTTGTATAATATGAAAAATTCGAAGATGTAATCAGCTATATTATACTTATATGTAATAAATCATTGAAAATAAAAAGAATGCCATTATACCGCATTGAAAAATTATCATCCGCATAGTATATTGTGTCTCAATATTGGTGAAATTGAAAGTATTTCTTTTGTATACAATAATATCACTCAACAACAACAGTGAATGTACACTTATGCACATTATGTACATTAGGGTGGTCCTTATTATGGATTTATCCGAATTTCTTTGCTCCCAGGGGCTTAAATGGTTTCAAATACATAAAAAATAATTGCCTCAAAATTCTAGCTCTTAATATTAACTTTAAGATAGTCCGCATTCCAGTCAAAGTTTTTCATATAAATAACATGGGAAAAATTTCATTTGTTCTTTAGAATTCCGTAGCTCTGCGACAAATGGATCAAAAGTAATTAATTGCGTCATGTTTATTGTAAATTTAACGCTCTACAAAAAAGGTCTTTTATTATTTTTCGCTAAATCTATTGGCTTAAGAGTTATTCGAGGTCAAAGTTTAATTATTATATAATTATTAATATTATCAAGTATAATTATATATTTATTTATTTTATAAAATATTTAAAAAAAAATTTTATAAAATTATTATTTATGGTCAAAAAAAGCGAATACAATCTTATTCTTGGAATTGTGGTTATTATGTGTGATTTTTTAATTAATAAAACAGACAGTCCTTAGAGTTTGAAAATAATAAAATAGAAGTACAGGTGAAATATGATTTAACTTTGAGCTCGAATAACTCTTAAGCCAATAGATTTAGCGAAAAATAATAAAAGACCTTTTTTGTAGAGCGTTAAATTTACAATAAACATGACGCAATTAATTACTTTTGATCCATTTGTCGCAGAGCTACGGAATTCTAAAGAACAAATGAAATTTTTCCCATGTTATTTATATGAGAAACTTTGACTGGAATGCGGACTATCTTAAAGTTAATATTAAGAGCTAGAATTTTGAGGCAATTATTTTTTATGTATTTGAAACCATTTAAGCCCCTGGGAGCAAAGAAATTCGGATAAATCCATAATAAGGACCACCCTAATGTACATACTCCCATTCATTATTTAAATAAAAAAAAATTATTAAAATTAAAAAAAAAAAAACATCGTCTTCATTACAACATAATTTAATAATTTTGTCGTTTTGACCATATAGTCAAAGAGCAAAAATATCAAAATGTTTCCGAGATTAAATAACACCAAGATTTAAATAGTATCTCATTTACAGGTTGTACACCATTACCCATTTAATTATTGTTTAGTGTGAAACTTAATGTACATAATATTTGTCTTAAAATTCAAAAATCTTTAAGCGAAATAAGTGATTATTTCTCTTTGTAATAATAGTTATATAGTTAGTACAAAAAGATGACTTTACTATATGTACCTGGGTAATTTAAAATATTGCTACATTTCCGGTATATATAATATAGAAATAAGAAAACATAAAAAATATTATTTTAATAACTATTCTTGTGGCAAACAATTAAAAAAATTGTTCCTGAATTTGGATTTTTGATGAATTTTAACTTAATTTTTTTTAACATTATTGCAATTAAATTCCATTAAACCGACTGACAGACGTCTACAGTTAATATTAAAGATTTTTACATAATCGATTTGTTCAATAAATTTTTAAATATTGGTTAAATTTTATATATAAATGCATAATATATTTATGTAATGTGCAAAAACTCTATATGCATATATAACTAAATTTAATTGCCAGTACAAAATTAACTTCCGATTTTTTTTTTTTAACTTTTAAATTATTAATGTTTATATAAAAACAAAATTTGTGCAATATTTCATATTAATTTTTTTTTATTTTATTTCAATTTTTCCTTTTAAATGAAAGTTCCGCATTATAATTCAGATTTGATTCAAATGAAAAAAATAATATAATAAAAATAAATGAAGATAGTAGGTATAGTTAATAAAGTTAACAAAAATGAAGAAATAATTTATTATTGTTGTGGACTTTACACGATATGTGCATGAAATTAGAGAAATCATTCCCGTTCTAAATTTTCATAAAATATTTAAAATTCACTGTATAGGTTTATCTTTTTTTTTTTTTAATATAAATAAGTAAGTTCATTTTTAAAAAGAATTGAAAATAATTTATTATTTATATATATTTGTTTTTCTTTTATTTTGATATTTATATTATATATGTAGTTAAAAAATCAAAACAAAAAAAAACTTCTTGACATATGAAATGTTAATTATTTATTTAGTTAATTTTTGGTCATTCATACTTATTATTTACAACCAGACATACATTTTAAACAAATATTATTGATAAGAAAAATTAGATTGCCAAATTTGCATAACATATTATAAATCTTTTCCTTTTTCTTCTACACTTCCAGACTATTTTAATTGGACAGCAATAAGTTTTGGAAATAATTGAAAAAAAAAAAACATAAAATTTTCCTCAATTCATTAGTTTTTTTTTTCTTTTTTTTTTACCATACTATTGGTTTAGGTAGACTTTAAGTCTATTCACATATATTTTTGTTTTTCTTTTCTTTTTTTTTAACACAAATTATGTTTTTATGCACAATAAAATATGTAGCATAAGATTTACAAAAAAAAAAAAGAAGAAAAAACCTAATAATAAAGAAGAAAAAGTAAAAAAAAAAAAAAAATTGTAACTGCTCCACCTTGTAATACTTTCAGCGCTTGGTAATTCTCTTTACAATTAAAAAACACAAAAAAAAAAAAAAAACATTTTCTGTTACACCAAAAAAAAAATTGTTTTTTTTTTCTTTTTCACAAAGTGCATAACTTTTTCTTGACTTTGTACACTGCTTTGTACTAATTTTTATCCGCACCAAAAACTTTAAGCTTAATTAACAAGGTTAATTAAAAATTATTATATTTTATTATTTTTAGGAAATTTTTTTTTTGGCAAAATTTTTATATATTTTATTTAATTTTTGCAATGAAAAATTTTTATATAAAAAAACCACAGGAAATTTATGAAACAATATATAAGTTTAATTTGAAAAATTTTTTGAGAAAATAATTTATTTATTTTTTATTTTTTTTACCGTTTTTATAATGTAAATAAAATATAAAATATAAATAATAAATATCTTTAAGATTGTAAAACAAAAACTAACTTTTGAAAGTATCTTATGTTTGTGCAAGAAGTAACAACTTTCGATTACTAAATAATCTTTTTTTTCTGTTTATTTTTAGTTCATTATAAAATCACAATACGGCGCGGCGACAAATTTAATTTTTTTTTTTTAATTTTTTAATAAATCATTTTTAAAAACAAAACAATCTCTAAGATACATGTAGTTAAAATAAATAGTTAAAAATAATAACGTCAAAACAAAACAAGTATTCGTTGCAAACTGAGAGTGAAAAAAATTTCTACCAAACTTTTTAAACGAAAAAAAAAAAAATATTAAAAAAAAATGAAACACTGAATATCAAGTTTATTAAAAATAAAACAGAAAAAGGTTTAGATATAAAAAAACTTTTTTTTTTTTGCTTAAAATAAAAGAAGTGAATGTTGAAAATGAAAAATAAACTTTTCATAACTTAAAAAATTAAACATAATTTCAATGAATATTTAATTTTGTTTTTGTTTTTTTTTTTTTTTTAAGAGAATTATTTTTTTAAGCTTTATATCAAACGTTTTTACTTACAGTTTCACTGCACAATTATATTTCTCTTAAGACGAATAAAATGAATAAAAATATTATTGTATCTTGTATCAGATTTTTTATTTTATTTTTTCAACCCTATTAACCAATTGCAAAAAAAAAATGAATGAGAATGGGTTTATTATAAACGAGTTAAATACTGTTTAGTTCTGTAGTCAGTGTATAATTTAAATTTAATGAGTACCATGAACTTTTTAGAATCGTATAAATTACAAGTTTACGAACTGGGTTAAGTTCTAATTGTTTCAAACAAATAATTACTAAAATGAATTTCGTCTTTATTAATTGTAAAAGTATCTTTTGAAATTTAAATTTACATATCTAATTAGAGAAACACACAAAAAAATGTTTCGAGTACTAAGTATGAAACTGAATAAGTGGTATTCAGCTCAATTGTGTAATAAATTTATGAATAATATACTTCATATCGTCTGCTGAGAAATGAAACAACGTATGATATTTATACTTCATTATTAGATAATAGCACCATTCGATTCCTCGTACTCGATTTTATAAGTACAACTATTTTGCAATATTCTTAATGTTGATTAAAATGTGTTTTTTAGATGAAAATTTTACGTTACTTGATATTTTTCCATACTTTTTTTTAATTTTCAAATCTTTAAACTCAAATTACTCGAAACTATATTTTTCATTATACATACATCGTTTCATTTCTAAGCAGACGATATAATATAGAAAAAAAACCACTCAGACTAACGGACTTATACATTATTAACCAAAATGAACAACTGATCGTTGTGCAAGCATTATATCGGAATTCGAACTCGTTTGAATTTCATTAAAGTTAAACACCATATAAGTGTCTGTGCTTATTGCGCAATTTGGATTATTTTATTATATACAAAATATACAAAATTGAAATTAATTCCAATATAATATTTTACTAATATCAATATCACATTTCATTTTCATGCTTATACTCGTACAATTGATTATTTTTAAATTTGAAAACTTTTCGGTACAGTTGACATTATACATCTACATGTTCCTGTATTTTAAATTTATGAAACAGGGTTCCCCTTTTTTTTTTAGATTCATTTTCCCTGACTTTCCCTGATTTTCCAGACAAAAAAATTTTTTTTTCCAGAACTAATCAATCAGTTTTAGAAAATTTAACAAAAAATTTTTTTTTGTCTGTATACAATTATTTACATATATGTACATATCGTCGCTCAGAATTTAAATGTCGTATGTAGATTTCGTCAATTTTAGGATTATGATAATTTCTTAAAGTTTTCGAGGTTGAATTTTCTTTTGCCGCAATCAGTTTTTTTATTTGGCTATTAGTTTTTGAGATATTTAACTTCTATTTTGTTGTACGTATCATAAAAGAAACATTTTGAGGGAATAATTGTTGTATGTGTTGAATTTTTGCTACATTCGACAAATATGGATATAAAAATATATATAATTTTTTTATTTTTATTTTTTGTCGTATGCATACAAAATTTTAAACGATGGTATTTGCGGTGTGAAATAAGTATTGTATTAAGAAAAAAATAATTTTTTTAAATAAATAACAGAAGAGTTTATATAATTTTTATCAAAAAATATATAAATTGTTAAAAAAAAATATGAACATTTAAAGGCATGGAACGATCAACTTTATCAAAATCACCTTTTTTAAAAAGGTATGTTATAATTTATAAATAGTGTTATAGACAGTTACTTAAAAAGTAAGGAAATCGGTAGTCGTGTCACCCTCGTGAAGAAACTGAAAGATCTCGACTACACAGATGTCAATTTAAAAATTTTAAAACCAACAGCTTCAGTGTTTTAAACTATTTCCTATTTAAAAGAAGGAACTTTTTTACCAACACATTCCGTTCACCAAATGCAAGTTTGTAATGTATCAACAAAAAACTTTGAAAGTATCATAATAAAAAAAGCAAAAGAAGAGAATTTCAAAATCGTTGATTTGAATTAAAGTAATGGACGATTTAAGAGATTTCAACAGCGTTATAAAATCAGAATTAAAAGTTGCAAAAAAAAAAACTCATCCGAAAAGTTGATGGATTTAAAATACATGGTAGGTATTCCTTTTTTTTTTAAAGAATTAAGAATTAAGAATAGTTTAATACCACTATTTAACTATGATTAGTATTTATGCCTTTTATTATTATAAAACTTTATTTTTATTTTCAGATTTTCTAATTAATTAAGCAATCGCCCGTAAAATGATAACTTTTTTTTTTTTGAAAATGACTGAAAGTGCAGATTTGAAAATTAACTTGTATTGAAACCAACTTTCGATTGATTTTTCGGAATTGCTATAAAAAGTTTTAGTAGAATGTTATTTGATTACTTTAATTTATCTAAAACTTTGATTAGTTTTTCTGTTAAGACTATTAGTGGATATTTTTTTCATTTTTATTAACGACCGTTGAAAGTATTTTAAAGTTATTGATTGTTATTTTTTAAAAAATTGATTGAAAATGTTAAATTATTTATTAAAATTTTTTAAGAAATGTTTGATTGAATATTATTTATTTTAATAAAATAAAAATTTTTTATCAGAAAATATTTTTTAATTCATTATTTCTAAAAGAGACCTTGCAATCTTTGTACAAAAATTCTAATTATCTAGAACAAAATGTTGATATACAACAAAATTTTCTAAGAAGAAGAATTTCAAAATTGATTTGTCGTATGTCAGCATTTACTGAATAAAAAAGTGTAAAACTTCTTGTTACAACATACAAATTTCGAGACAAATTAAAAATTTCTTCATTACTAATTCACTGAAACTATTTAAAAATTTGCATATTTAAAAATTTGAATTACTTACTTTACATTTCTTTAAAAATTTTTTACACCACCAATTTTTATTTAAATTTTAGAAGACGATTTTCCAGAAATTTGTCACTTTTGGTTAAAACTCCCTGACTTATCTTAAAACGCTCTTGTTTTCCATGACTTTCCCTGACTGTTTTCGTTTTCCCTGACTTTCCAGGTTTCCCAGATTTTCCAGAGAAAGGGGAACCCTGTGAAATTTACATGTAATTATCAGTTAGAATTTTGGTTTTTTTTCATTAATTTATAAATATAAAATACACTTGTATTGTACATACTTAACTTTTTATCCATTATTCTCAAGATTAAATTTAAAATTTAGATTTAAATAAAATCTTAAATTTGGTACGTTTGGGTTGGCCAGCAGTTTATCTTTTTTTTTAATAAAACTCAATCAGTATTTATAGGTAATTATTATAAATGACAGAAACTCTATACAATACAATTACATAAATTACCAGGACAAATAGGAGAAAGAAATTCAAATAATATTTTTACATTTCCCTTAGCTCCAAGGGAATAACAAGATTTAGTTAAAACTAACAGCACATAGTCAATTGTTTAATTAATTGGTCATTTTAATCGGTTCCTGCATAATCGTAGCATACAATACCAACCAAACTAATTGTCTTTACATTAGCAATTTCTACAATAACTTTACAATAAAAATCGGGAAGTTCATTCAACTATTGAACTATGATATCGGCTGGTCAGAATCGATATCGTGTATAATAATAATTCCGATTAAACTGTCGGTCAGTAATGTAAAAGTTAATTTTGCCTAGAATACCACATTATTTTCTTCATTGAATTTTATAAAAAATAACTTTCTCGCAGATCTTCATTAGGTTCAGAAACATACTTACATACATTTTTAAATTCATCTCGAAAATCTTTGACGAATCTCTCTTTTTTTTAAGATTTCAAATTAGAATTTCCTTTTTATTGTTCATTACTTTATGTAAAATTTATGAACACATTAAAAAATGCACTATTTGGTTATGAAATTTCTTAATCCATTTATTTTCAAAATAACAATTCACATTTATAAACTGTTTACGTTTGTGTAAAATTATGATTTTCTTGGTTTAGCTTGAGTTCCTTCACGGAATCCATTACGGAAACGACGTCTTACAACTTTAAGATGTCGCATACGACCAGTTCCAGTGGTCTTCCTCCTTTTAGCTTTGATTGACCAATTGTCTAAAAATAAAGTAAAACAATTATTAATACATATGTATGTTATCAATTATCATTTATTTTTTTTACATAATAGGTAGGTATGTGTTCATAGCATATTTAAGCCAGCAGTTTTCTTTTTTTTAAATAAAATTCAATCAGTATTATTTATAGGTAATTATAAATAAAAAAAATTGTTTATTTAGATACCTTACATAAGTTATTGTTTTCACTAATTAACAAATAAGTAATAATTTATAAATAAGGTATCTTTTTTTTTTAAAGATGTATTTGAATTAAATAATGATCTTAAATTTCTTACATTTAAGATCTAATATTCATTCAAATTTTAATTTATCTGTGTGCTTGAGCTTTCAAGAATGAATTTCAATAAAAACTTCAAAAATCACAGAATATATTTTAGAATGGTAGCAAAATATCAGTAGGTATAATCTCCAGAACTTTGAATTCATAAACGAGGTGCAATTACAATAAAAACAAACAAAGCGGAGAAAGATATGAAGTTGCAATTTATTTTCTATGAAATTCAGGAAGATTATTATGGAGTTACGAAAATCGTATTCTTTCAAATCGTTAAATTTCTTCAAAATAGAATTTGTTAATAGGGTTTTCGTAAGAATTTACATTCGATTATAACCCATAATAACACTCCAGGTAGGTAAGTTAAGTCCATCATATAAACTTTAGTAGGTAAGTAGTATAGGATGCTACCTTCTTATTTTGTCAAATTTTTGGTAATTTTGATTGAGAACCGCTTACAATATTAATTTAGATTAGAAACCTGTTCTACCTCCGTTTCATTCAATATTCTAGACATTACGACAAATATAGGAAAATAAGTCTAATGGTATAGGTGGTAGGCGCTTTAGTTATAGGTTAAGTCTTAGCAATTTATCAATCGATAAAATGACAAGAAATTTATAAACAAATTCAAAAACTTACATGATCTTAGTTTTGCTGCTGGGTACCCACATTGTGCACAGGTCGATTTTTGTATGTGGTACGATGAACGTCCGCATCTACGACACAAGGTATGTGTTTTATTATGACGTTTTCCAAAACTTGATGTACCTTTCGTCTAAAAAATTAAATTTTAATTTTAAAGTTAACTCTCATAATTTAAATGAAATTTTAATTTAAGCATTAGGAAAAAAAAAGTTAAAAATAAATCAAAAAATTTCAATTATACATATTTTTATTTTTAAAAATTTTTTAACCACGACTTTACAAATACAAGAAAATTTAATTTAAAATTAACTATTTTATAAATTAAATTAGGATTTAATTGAATTTTTTAGATTTATTTCATAAATTCTACAAACCATTTTTACGGATGACAAAAAAGAAAGAAAAAGAGATAGAAAATCTTAATGAAATAAAAAAAAGGATAGAAAATTTTTTAGACGTTTCAGTTGAATATTTCCACAGCTGCAGTTTAAATGCAAGACACAAAACCAGGGTTACCAACCTTTTCAAAAGTTTCCCCCTAAAAAAATAAAATTTCCCCCCAAAAAAACCCCTAAATTTTTTTTATAGATATTATAACAGCTATACTTATATACCTATGAGGATTTCAAATAGATGCTTGAAGAAAAATATAACGCAGATCGTAAATTATGTGGTTTAATAAAATTATTTATTTATAATAAAATTAGCAGATAAGGTATCTTATGAAATGCAATCAAAAATATTACAAATGTCATCTAAATCTTCGCTTTTAAGATCATACATCATACCCCTAAAAAAACCCCTGAAACAAATTACCCCCTAAAAATCCCTCTGTCAACAAAAAAAACCCCTAAATCTAGGGGGAAAACCCCTAAGTTGGTAACGCTGCACAAAACGAAGTCACGCAATGTAAAAAAAATTGATTTAAGGTGTAAACACAACTGCAGATTCAAGCTACAAAAGTCTGACTGATAGCGCGCCGACGAATGCCTCAAAAAATAATGCACCGTGAAATTTTTGAGAACATTTCGCTTAATTTGATGTCTCCATCATAAATTTTTTTTTTCTTTTAATTTTTATTTATTAATTTTTATTCTTTTGTGTTTACTTTTTTTTATAATGTAAATACTCTAGGTTAGTTTACAACAAAATTAACTTTCAACCGGCGCTCTTTGTTGTATTCTGTGCACGATGAAGTTATCAGCGGCGTCTTTATAAAAATATTGAACGCCGTCGGATGAAAATTTTCATGTGCGCCGCCGTTGATGACGCCGTTGATGACGCCGTCAGATGAAAAATTCGCGAAGAGATGTAAGCTACCGGTGATACCAGCCTGTTTAAACAATAAATAATAAAGGTGTAAACACAATTAGAGTTTCAAGACACAGCTTCAGCGACAACGATTAAATAATTCTTTAATAAATTCATTAATTTTTCCTCCAAAATGATTTTTTTAAACGTATTTAATTTTTATTAAATTTTTTTTTTTTTTTTTTGAAATTCAATGTAGCTGTCGCTGAATACAAAATACAATAATTTCTAAATTATCGCCAGCCGATCAAGTCACTTGTAGCAAATAGCTCCAACTTTGTGTGCATTCCTACGAATAAATACTAAAGGAAGAGTAAATCCAGCTCTAGAAGGAAGTATCTCTCTTACATATGTTAGTGAGACCAATACATTAACAGTACAGGGTGTTTTATATAATATCACAATATTTTTTTTCACTATTTTAAAATTTTTTGTTTCCAGACATCTTTGAGGTAAAAAAATAGTTCCGATTTGCGACAGCTGTCCCCCATTCAGCATAACAGCTTTTAATTTTAAACATTTTTATACATTATGAGGGCCATATCTCTGAGCCATATCTCTGAAACCCGAAACCATTTTTGGATTTGGAGTTTATGTTTCCTTTACCCCCTCAACAAGTTTCAGCCAAATCGAGCTTGCACACACGTAAACTTCACTTACGCCTAGAGAAATTTTTGGAATCCATTGACTTTATTTTGAAATAAAAATAATTTTACACCTAACCTAATCCGATTCCTCTGACTAACATTTGATTTTAAAAAATTAAGCTAATTACTCTGTATATTTTCTTGACTGACATTTTGGTGCACTTTTTTTTATGTCAAATATTTAAAAATATTGGAAGTAATTAGAAATCTGAAGCGAGCTAGCCGACGCGAAGATCTGAAGAACTTTAGTTTGAATAAAAGTTCAACTCGCCGATTCAAAAATTTTCAAATCAAAATTTAATTCTAAAATAGAAAATTAGGTATATTTTTAATTATTTTTTTACTTTAAACGGGTTTTTAAATTTATGAAATATTTTTCTTCGTCTAAACTGGAAGCAATTTGTGAATTCCTATTTTAAAATTGAATTTATTTTAGCCGGTTGCTTAAGTCGCTATTGCACAGATTGCTCCAATAAACTAATTTGCTCGCCAACTCAACGGCATTGTCAAGTTTTTTTTTAACTGACCTTTTGGTGCAGAAAAAACACATGTAAAGTACGTCAACATTTATAGTATAAAGAAAGGAATTTCTTCATCCATTTATACAACATCCTTGGTGCATTCTCATATAAATTATATGGTGGCTACTTTTTTTTGACACTCGTCGCAGCTTTTGTGTTTATACCTTTAACAGCTAAAGTTGAACAAAAGCAGATCAGTTTTGTCATTGACGACTGCTATTGGCGAGACGATATGCAGGGCTGCCAGATTGAGGAATTTTTTCCCCAAACTGAGGAAATTTTTAATTTTGGGGGAAAAAAAAAGTTAAAAAAAACGTGGGGAAAAATTTGAGGAAAATATTTTTTTCTGAGGAATATTTGAAGAAATTCAAAAATATTGTGCTGACGTTGGCAATCAACAATATTTAAAATTTCAGACTCGTCAATTTTTTTTACCTTAATAATTTTAAGAAATTGATATCATTACGACATCCTTCTACGTACGTTGAACTCAAAATCCGTTGTTGGAACTAAACTTTTTGATTTAGAACATTATAAGTACCGCATAAAATCTGAACATATTAAAAATTTGAGGAAATCTTGCAAAAATAAGCTGTTTTTGGGGAAAACTGCAGTGAGTAAAACCGTTAAACAATTTTTTTTTTCTAATTTAGGGCAAAAAAAAATTTTAGAACACGAAAAAATAAAAAAATAAATTTTGAGGAATTTTTTTCAAAAAGTGTCTGTTTTGGGGAAATTTCTTAAAAATTTGAGGAAATTTCATTAATTCCATCTGGCAGCCCTGACGATATGTATTATCGACATCGATTCTCGTTTATCGACCATATTCCATATTAAAATAAAAATCATAATTTTCAATATTAACTTTCTATATTTATTTTTCATAATTTTTTTTACATCATTACCGTATTAAGATGATGATTGTATTGTAATACTACACTCTAATCAAAAATAAGTTACTGATAACTGATATAGTTATTAGAAAAGTAAAATAAAAATAATGGTTTTTATAGTACAGGTTTATAGTATATTGTTTGGATTTATAGTTTTATTTTAGACCAAGACAAGTTGCCCCTTAATATAGAATTAGATAAGTAGGTACGTCCATACACTAGGTTATTTGAAATTTATATTTCATATTGCCTAAAAACTTGAAGAGCAGCAAAAAACATTTTCTTTGTACTGTATTATGTAATGTGATGTGGAAAAATTAACTAAATTTCCACGACATCTAAATTAATGAGATTTACCCACCCACCGTTACAATTTACAATTGCAATTTAATGTGAAAACTAAGTCCGTAAAACGAAAAATTGGTCATAAAGGAAATGACAAATATTTTTTTACTTTTACCCTAGCACTACTCTTTCGATTTAATTTTAACCTGATTTTCAATAATATTATAAAAATTCTTATGTACAGATAAATTTAAATTTTTGAAAATACGACCATGCTATACAAAGTTTTTGGTTTTTTTCCTGTCCGAAGTAATTTTTGAGAATTTGTTTCGTAAAGAAGATATCAACTTTTTTTAAATGAAAGGACAATTTCCTGGATCAAACCAGTAATTTATATGAATTCCGTAAATTTTTGGGAATATTTAGTAGAAATATTTTACAACTAAATTGATATTAGAGTATTTATTAATATTTAAATTTTAAACTTCCTTAATTATCGTATTATAAATGGTTATTTGATTAATGTAGTCATTTTGTGTCAATATTATTTTTTATATTTTTTAAGATTTTATATTTTGCACATGTTCTAAGATGACTATCCTATCTAAAATGGCTCGAATTTATTTACAATTTTATATTTTTTAATATAATTCAAAAATTACATGTAGTTGACAAATGATTGTGAAAATATATCCTAATTACAATAATGACTTACATATAACATAATAAGATTAAAATTTTTAAATTAAATAAGTCTATTCGGATTATGAGTTTTATTAATTCTACTATTTGAATTTTGTTCAGCCTATTCTTTACATCCTAATCCACTAGCCCAATTACATATACCACCAACAGGATCGTAAGATAATCCTTTGGGGCAAGTATATTCCCATCCAACGACACCTCCTGTTTCCATTTTTGCACATGATATAAACTTTTTGCAAGAAATTGGATGAGGAAAGTTTCCTTGATCCAAACATTCAATAATGCCTTTTCCATGTAATATTACTTTTACCTATAATTAAATATAAAACATGTAATTTCAATATATGTGTAGATTATTTTGTATACTAATTTATATTAAAATTTAAAGTTTGTACAATGTACCTACATGTATGCGATTTTGCCTACATTTATAGAAGAAAATAATGCGGTTTGAAAATTGTTTCTAGTTTCTAGTTGATAAGCCAGCCCAATTCTTTTTTTTTTGTTACTTGATTATTGTAGTTTAATAAAATGTAATTAGTGTGAAATTTACCTGGGAATTGTTTTTTCCAACCATTCGGAGATCTCCATCATCATAATAATCGTAATCAATGGTCGGTCTATAAGTTCGTGCTCCTGTTTGCCTATTGATTTTTTCATAACGTTCAGATTTCCGTGAGTTATTATTTTTCCTTCTTGGTGAGGCTGTTGGAGCCTTTGTTATTGGTTGAAGTTCGTATTCTTGATGATAATTTGCATTTGTTTGTTCTAAGAAAATATTCTATTTTTAATATATTTTTTCACTTCTAGGTAAAGCTAACATTTTTTTGTTAAACATTTAAATACTTTTAAGGAAAATATTTGGTGCGAATACACAATATACAACAATTAAAAGGATAGTTTACATATTTACCATCCTTATAGCAGGGGCGGATTTACACATTTGCCGGCTTTAGGCACTATTAAAAAAATTTAGGAAAAAAACACATTAAAAAAATACATTTAACTTCAACATGAAATTAAAATTAGTTTGAGGAGATTTTGAGCTCTTAGCCTTAACCGATTTTAAAAAGTTTTATACTATTTTAAAGTCCGAAAATTATTTTTATTAAATTTTGCCGCCCATTAAATTTTGCCATCACTGCCTTATAGTAACAAACGTTATTGTAGAGAAATATGATTTTTCTTTTTTAAGAAAGTAAAGTACTTGATTAATTGATTAATAAAAAATTATATCTTTTTCGGACAATATATTAAACTTATACAAAATTACATTCAATTTTCTCCGATATTCAGTCAGCAACTTCCACGAAGCAGGGGCGTCGATAGGCAACACCGGGCCTATCGACGCCCCTGCGATTCATACAAATAAAAAAAAAATTTGTAGGTTTTTTATAGGTTTTAACATTATGAAAATAATACCAATTGAGCCTCCTAACACACATAATTTTATCATTAATAGTCACACTTTGTACATTTGTACAAATCTACTTGTGAAATCAGAATTATGGTGTACAGGGTAGATCATATGAGAATCAGAATGTAAAATTTTTTCGCTTTATATAAAAACTTGTAGATACCACTTTAATTTATATCACTTTAAAAAATCGCAAATAATTAGTAACGACATCCCTCCTAGACCGCGGTCCAAACAGTCCAACAAATGCAAACAGTTTGGATGTATAGTAATAGTAGAAATAGAAAATTAATTTTCTGAAAAAAAGCTGAAAAATGAACACCTTAAAATTATACTTACTAATGATAAAATTTTCATGCACTTTTTTTCCATAACAAATCACAAAAAATTCTACTTGACGCCATCATCAAGGACTTTTTATGTAAGTTTTTTTCAATAATGACTATTATATGTATATACTTAATATCACATTTTAGCATGAAATTTAATATCACAAATGTATAATGTATAAGCATGAAACTTAATATCACATATGTATAATGTACATATATTGCTTTGGTCGCAAAAAAAATTAAACAAGCTAGCCCCTTAGCTCTGTGGTCCCAGGGAATTATAACCCCTCCCCCACCCCTCTCGATAGGCCTGCCAGGAAGGTCTCTGTATGATTAAAAATTTGCAATTTTTCATTAATACATTTTCACTATTAGGGTTTCCTTTTGAATTAAATAATTTTGTCCAAAAATAGCTTACTGAGCTTCTCTTAAATATAACGGTGAGAAGGTTTTTCCCGGAAGCAAATAAAGGAAAGTCCAGATGGGTGATGAAAATATTACCTACATTTTTATAGGAAAAACAACTATTTTCTTACTAAGTGTAACCGGAGTCGCTATACTGATTTGATTTTCGAAATTTTTATTCAATAAGTAAGAATCATTATATTTAGTAGTCGTAGTGCTGAGCACTATTGCCGTTGTTGGTATTGGAGCATTGGAAATAGCTTTAATAACTCCAACAATTCGTTCTTCTTCTTCTGAATTATCTGCAATATAATTATATTTTTTGTTTGTAAATGTTGTATCTTGTATAGTGGATTTTGCTTCTTGATCTATGCTAAGAATATCTCTAAACGGTGATGAATAAGTTGTGATAGATATCCTTGGAATATTTGTTAATGACGTTGTTGTTTGAGGAATCTCAGTTGTTGTTGGAACACGTCTTCTAAATATAGTAGAACTTATTCTTCTGTTAGTTGGTGTAGTTGTAGAAGCTGTAAAATGTTATCTGTTAAAAACACTATTATCATTTATATTATTTTTTGTATGATTATACTTGTTTCATTCTCAATAATTTTATTTGTTGGTGTCTTGCGAATCAAGTTGGCCCTAAGAAATTTACGTCGGTTCACAAAATTTGTATTATTTTTCCCATTTTCTGTCATTGGGGTTGTTGATGTTATCGTTGATGGTGTTCTTGCTTCACTTACTTTAATTCTGGTCGTTCCTGTAAATATATTTGGCCTCGATCTTCGAATATATTTCGGACCAACTGTTGTATCTTCTTGCAAATTTGAGATTTCTTTTGGTGCATTTGTTGTTGTAGGCTGTCTTCTTTTGAGGTTAATTTTTGGTCTCTTTTTGTTTTGTAAACGTATCTAGATTTTGAAAGAAAATTTAATTGTTCGTGCACGTTCGTCTTATATAAAGAGCATTTTTTTATAAGTAAAAATATTTTTTATAGTGTTCGTTTACGTTAAATTTTTAGGAAGTTTTTTGTGATTAGTAAATTTCTCTTAGCTTTATAGAAAGATCATAAATAAACAACATACTTAGCTAAATACCTATTCTTGATTAGTATTCCTTTTTCATTTTATTTTTTTTAAAGGAGTTATTTACTATGATTAATGATCGAAAATTTGCGAGAAACTGTAAATGTATATTTATTGAATGAATTTTGAGAAAGGGTTTTCGTAAGATCATTAACGTAAAAACGTTAATGATAATTAATAATACTTTCTATCTTTCGGATCTTTCTCTGGTTTTATTTTTAAATTTTTAAATTTTTTTTTTAACTTTTATTTAAAAAACATATTGGCTTCAAATGCAATAATTAATATTTTTATTTAGTTTCTAAAATTGTTATGTGAATATTTTATGTTAGTGCAATGTTTTTTTTATAAATCATAGTTATGTTTTATGT
Organism: Hybos culiciformis; assembly: GCA_964007475.1. NCBI lineage: Eukaryota > Metazoa > Arthropoda > Insecta > Diptera > Hybotidae > Hybos > Hybos culiciformis. The sequence goes on from OZ023273.1 coordinate 58,668,883, forward strand.
ATTTTTTACATTATTACCTAATGGCGATTTATAAAACTTATGTTGTTTTCTTTTATCACAAAAAAACTTCCGAAAAATTCTACTAATAATAGTTTTAGGCTGTATAAAACAAGATAGGTAAAAATGTTTGCTTTTTTTCTACAGTGCTAAGCGACAGAAAGCTAACTTATAGTTTGTTTGAAATAAAGTGATAAATAGAAAATAAAAGCAGAATTATTTTATAGAACATTTTGTATTACAATAAATCAATTGGAAAACATCTTCAATTTATTTATTTTGAATCATTTTTAATTTAATTTAATCATAATAATTTCAATATTTTCCAAATTCAAGTAAATTTATCTTCTGCCACAAATTTTCAATTTTTCAGTACTGATTTTAATTGAAAACAAAAGGTTCTGAGTTGCTGCGATTTGCAAATGGATGCTTTGTATTGCCTTCCCACTGCCAATTCTTAAGGTCAACAAAAAAAAGCTCACATTTATGATGTGAGAAGCAAGATTAATTGACTTATTAGGAGGTACCTATACTAATTTTAAAAATTTCTAAATGCTAAATACTAGAAGTATTTAATTTAAGAAAACTCAAAGATATTATCAATATTAATTTTCTCACTGTAATATTATTTGTCTTGGATAAAATAATATGGTTTTCTTTCATGTAAAGCTGAAGAGATATATTATCCTTATAGCGAACCGATTGAAATGTTTTATAAAAAAAAATATAAACTTTTCCAATTATAATTTATAACAAATATTGTGTTACGCTCCATATTACATTAAAAGTGTTATTTTTAGTTCATGGTTTTATTGCAACAGTTAGGAAGTAATTCCTATTTCATTAGAGTAAAAATTTCTCTATTCTGAAATATTTTTGTGCGAAAATGATTACTCTTTAATTGTAATGCGGCTTTATTTTAAAATAGAATGCTGGTTACCGCAAAATAAATTTTGGCAAAACAGGTTTAAAAGATTTATAAAGAGAAAAGTTGTGAACAAAACTCGATATTTGATACCCCTGACCAAAAATAATTTTGTTCTTGTTAATTAATTCTACTTCAAATGTGCAACAAGAATTTATCAAAACTCAATACAAATATAGTAAAGTAGTTTTCACAAATTCTTGTTGAATATTTGAAATCAACGCAGCCAATGCAGCAAGAATCAATATCTAACTCATTCGTGGATCATGCGTATTGGGTATCACATACCAAATATTGATTATATTTATATCCTCAATTGAGTTTATGAAAATAAATTAATTTATAATTTATATTATCATAATTTCATAATTTCATAGTAGATTTTCATAGTAGATATACTATAATTGTAGGAAAAAAAATAATTAATGGTTTCCATTTGGCACCTCAAAACAAAACAATTCTATGAAATGGTAAGTAAAATGGTAGAAATTCAACTAATTTAATTTAAGAAAGTTAATTAATTTTAAACATTTCAACCCAGAACTAAGATTATTTTTCTCACTTATACGAGAATAATTGTGGAATTATAACTATATACTCATTTTTGAAGCTTTTGACTTATGAAAACCGATAAATGTAAAACTATTTCTTTTTGCTTAAAGTTAGTTTTCCTTATTCAAAAATAAATAAGTTTGTCTTAATTAAAAATTGTGTATTTATGTTTTTTAGAAATTTGTGTATATTTAAAAAAAAAAATTTTTTTTTCTATATATTATAGTGATTTTGTGTACAGTACATATTTACAAACTTTAATAATATTAAAAATAAAGTATCAAACATTTAAATTTTAAATTATTTACAATTATACATTTTCAAGTGGAATTTCCATGAAATTAAATTATTCAGAGCACCTAACATCATTTCCTTAAATTTCTAACTTATATAATTAAAAATAAGTTCGTTTCTTTTTTACTATTGTGGATAATCAAGCAGAAGTTTCAATAAGAAAAACCTTTGTCCTGGTCCTAATTACGTAAAGTTTAGTTTAGTTTGTATTTCGTTTTAAGGTCAATTGCATTTTTTCATAATATGTATTATATATTAACAGTAAAACATATCTAAACAAAATTGAAGTTTGAAACGTCTAGTATTTATGCCATTATGACATTCGGAGCACCATGATTGAATTTCAGAAGTAAATCCTGGCTGATATTTTTATTTTGCTATTCAACGAATTGAAATAGTTTTCGATTGTCATTGGTATAAATTAATGCAATAACAACATATTTCAACTTACGAGGCGTTATAAAAAATTAATGCGAAAGTAGAAGAAATAAAATATATTTATAACTTTCGTATATTTTTTTTAACAGGACAAGAATTGTAGATAAAATATTTCATTAAAATGTGCAATGTCGAAGTTTTAAAATATTTTCAAAATTTAGCCTAAAAATTACTTTAATTTTGTTTTTGTTACATACCGAATCACAATCAGAGTATATACCATTAATTTCTGATTAAGTAAAATTGATTATAAAAAAAAATATATAAAAAAGAAAAACAGATTTTTTTTTTGGACTGAATAAAAATTCGATTAAGGAAAAACAGGAAGAAGCAAAATAAAATAGTGTAGATGAAATTGAACTTACAACATTTATAACACATTGTACCTGTTTTACACATTCCCTTTTTTATGCCTTTTTTCACTCCTTTTGGAACAAAAACTTCACAAACCTCAAAAAAAAATGCATCAACTAACATTTTATATGAATTAAAAAAGGTGGAATACCTTTTTTTTTGTTTGCATGAAAAAAAGAGTAAAAAAATGTGTAAAAAAGGTATTGAGAAATAGAAATTGTTTGAAAATTAATTCATGTTAAGAAGCAAATGATTCGATTTTTATTTTTGGGTAGAAGAACTAAATCAAATAAAAAAAATTAATATGATTCGACTCATTCAGAGTGATTAGTATTTTTATTCCTCTCGTTTTGTTTCTTCGAAGTGATTATAAGTCTACTCTAAACTTAAAAATATTTTAGAACCATAAGCACTATAACCGCATTCTAAATGATATTTTCTTCACATCCTACATTATTCTATCTAAATGTGGCAAAAAAATTAGAGTAAATATTTGTTCTTAGAACTAAATGCAGAATGTTTATAACACTAATTTATTGTATTCCCTAAAAATAATGGTATTTTTATCGACTAGAATTTATTATGACATTTATTTTCTTATACTGACTGAAAATGATTTAATTACTCTGAAACTTTTGATTTTGATTTATGCTTTCGTTGAATTTTCTTTTTTACTATATGTGTCTCACTACTATAACTAGTTTGGACATTTTCGACTTTGCTGTCTGAAATTTGACTATTGCTAGTGAAATTCGAATTATTTTCTTTATTTTGTAGTTTGATAGAATTTGGAGCTTCTACAACAGACTCAAACACTGCACTACTAGCACTGTTTGAATCTTGTTTTGGGGCTTTACTCAAAATAACCTTATCTAAATTTGCTATTGATATTACCAATGGAGAAGATTCATTTGATTCCGGCCGTAAGAGAGGTACAATTGGACGAACATAATTTACTGATTTTTCAGAAATAACAGTTATTGGTTCCTGTGTTGTGAGAATTCCTTTTGAAATTGAAGTGGATGATGAAGATGAAGATGATGATGATGATGATGCCGAAGATAATGTCAATGAATTTGAAATTTTTTCGATTTTATTTGATTCATTACTATCCATATTTGTGGATACGACTTCCCCTAAAGATGTTGCGTACACTAGATTTTTATCGATATTTAATTCTTTTGATTGTCTGTTATTTTCAAATAAGCCTTCTAAAGCAATAGTAGAGGTTTCAACTTCTAAAACCTCTGGTATTTTCAACTGACGACCTCTTTTTTCATTGACATCATTTTTATATACATTTGGAATTGAGTTTCTGACAAATTCACTTACTGTCGCTGTAGGAACAGTTGGTTCTGTGGGAGTATAATCTGCCACCGTGCTTCGACTTTCTATTAACAGTTCGGCCCCATTTTTAAAATCATTACCTTTAATTTTTACCAATTTCACTCGACTGATTTCTCCCAGTTTATCAGTATGTGACGGAGTTTCTATTTTTAAGCTAGTTGTTGTTTTCGTTTCATTATTACCAGATGATTTAAACTTATTTTCTTTCGAGGAAACTTCAATAACTCTATTGATTTCTACAAGTTTTTCTTCCTTTTCCTCACTAACATTTGTAGAGATTTCCATTTCGGATGTGGTCGTTTCTTGATCATCCACAGAAAAAACGTGTTGTAGCGTTGTATATTTTCCAGTGGATGTCGTTAGCGGACTTTCTGTTGATGAAATATTTGATATTTGAAGTTCTTTGATGCCTTCCTGTAAATTATTGAAATTATTAATTTCATTGATTTCACTAGTTTCATTTGTTTGAATTGTGTTGTTTGTAAACTGATCATATTCACTGTCTGTGTTGTTTGTGATTTGTACATCTTTTAATTTTGGTTTTGCTGTGGTGTGTTTTTTGCTTGTTATTTCAAATATTTTTTTGTTTCTAGCATTAAGTGCATCAATGTTTAGTTCTTCCAATAAAGTGTTTTCTTGTTGTGTTGTTTGTTCAGTTGAACTAGCATAATATTTTCTCTCGTAGTTTTTGGTGTTCGTCGATTTGAATAAAGCGGGAGTGGTCTGAAGAGGAGTAAAAGTGCCTACAGGTATTGGGTCGGCTACAAGAGGTTTAGTAATAAATCTTGGTTTATTTGTGGGTCGTATACGAATTTTTTTAACAATTTGACGATTGTAGCCAACTGGAACATTTCCTTTTTTTTTATCTATTTCGCCGCTTATTTTATTATTTGGAATATAAGCTGGTCGATTGAGCTTAAAATTACGATTAATAGCATTTGAATTTGTCCCTTCAGTCTTTCGTTGTTCGGTATCATCATCATCATTATCATTATCATCATCATCATCATTACCATCGTCCTTGTCTTCATTGACATCATCATAATCATACTCTGCCTCAGGAAGTTTTGATGATGGATTTGGTGGCTGAGGTTTATTATATATTTGCAATGATGGTCGTAAATTACTTACAGGTGATTTATCAATAGTGGCTTTCTCTGAGACACTTTCGTCATTTTCCTCATCATAATCATCTTCATCATCACCTTCTTCTTCATCATCATCATCGTCCGTTTTTTGGGAATGTGTATTTAAATTATGAATTATTTTAGTGTAATTTCTCTTATTTTCTAATGTTCGATTAATATCTTTTAATAACGATGGGTCTGTGGCATTGTTTTTAGAAGGTAAGGAAACTGTCGGCTTCCGTCTTCCGAATATTTTTTTTCTAGATTCTGATATATTTTTATTCTGAGACTCTTTTTCTGGAACTAACTTATTGGCATAAGAAGAATCAAGAGTTTGAGGGAGTTTGGTAGTTCTGTTAAACTTACGAAATCTAACAGTTTTTTCTTCTAATATGTTAAGTTCTTCTGTTTTCGAATTGGAGCTCTCAGTAGTATTTTTTTGGGGCCTAATTAATTTTTTAATAACTCTACGAAAAGATTTCGTTGTATTTCTTGGCTCAATAGAGGGTGTTGAACTCTCAAATTCAGTTTCACTAACAATAGTCAAAGGTTTTTTACGAATTAGTTTTCTCCTAACGTAGCCATTAGTTTGGTTTTTCGAATTTTCCCCATAAGTTTGATTACCAAAATTTGTAATATTTTCTGTTAATTTCAACTCAGTTGTTAAAGAATTTGAAACAGGTCTTCTGAACTTGAGCAATTTGATCCGACGACTATTTATTGGGCTAACATCATCAACAGATTCAGTTGAATTTACCCTGCTATCATCACCAATTTTCCTTCTTTGATTATTCAGTTTCTGAAAACGTCGATTAAAATTAAGAGTCGAAATATTTTTTTCTCTTAAACTACTAACAGTCTGCCCTTGTTCACCACTATCAGTGCCGTCCGGCACAATTAGATTTCCATTAACATTTATTTGGTTAGTATTTTCTAAACTACTAGAATCTTCTACACCTTCTACATTGTTAGTTAAATTATTTTTTAATTGTTCCTTATTTAATAAATTTGTTAATGATTGTCTATTACTGTATCTAGTTCTATTTTTGTTAATAAAACGATTTATATTATTTAATTCTAATTTTTTATCTGTCAATATATCCGAACTTTGATTTGTGTTATAGTTTGATTTTATCCTAGGTAGAATATTTTTTCTAGAGAGTGCTTGACTTTTTTTATCATTATTCTCTATTTTTTTAATTATTTGTTCCTGATTTGACTCCACTCTGTCATTTTCATGAATTGTTTCATCATCTGTTGAGCTCATAAAAGTGTTTGTTTTATTTAAGATTTGTATTAAATCACTTCCCACTTCAGTATTATTTCCTGTATCTAAAGCGTTCGTTCTATGAAGCTTTGTTGTGTTAAGTCGATTTACATGAAGATATTTGGGTCTATAAAAATTTGGTGAATGTGTAGTTGTTGTGCTAGATGTATCATTCGCTTCGTCATCATTATCCTCATCATCACTATCGTTATCGTCATCATTATCTTCATTAATTGTCTCATCATTATCATCATTATAGTCATCATCAGTGTCAGAATAATCGAAAGGATTATCTGTTGTGGTAACCGATTCTTCGTCATTGTTTCTCTGATTACTGGTTATATCATTCATATAATTACTCGATGTCACATTATTAGTTGCAGTAACATTTTTAGGTTTCTTATCTTTATCATTTCCTACGTCAAAACTGGAGTTTGAATATAATCCCATTTCCTCTCCTACAGCTATACTGCTATTGGATAATTGTATATTTTCGGGTTTCTCCAAATTATTTTTGATTCTCTCAGTATTTACAGTGTTAACTTCCAGATTATGTGTTAAATTATATGTAATATTTTGAAAATTTTCTGAAATTTTTGTCCCCTGATTAGGAAAAATTTTTTCATTATATGTGTTGTTGGTGTCTGAAATTTCCTGATTGCTGGGTGTATTATTTTCAATATCCTCAAAATTTTTTGAATTTTCCAACGGGTCTGTTGTACTTACATTTTTATTCCTTGTTATTGAAGTGTATTTTCTATTCGGAAAGATAACAGGGCCTCCCTGTTTTTCTGTATTTTCCACATCTAAACTTGAGCTTTCTTGAGTTACCTTCTTTCTTTCATTATAAGGTAAAAATTTTGTACTTGAGTTCTGAATATTTTCATTTTCGATAGTATTACTTTCAGATGTCTCATCAATATTTTTTTCATTAACCTCTCCAGTTATATTTTTTGTCCGATTGATTAAAGTGTATTTTAAATTTGTTGACACTATTTCAGTGTCTTCAACAGATGCTTTATTACTTTCATTTTGTATGTTTTTAGATGTTTGGGTTTTTGTTCGATTTATTGGTGTATATTTTCTAGAAGGAGTTATTCTTTTATTTGTATTAGTTTCAACAACTCGGTTGCTACTATTTTTGTTTGTTTCGAACTGGTCTATTGAGGATTCTTCGCTAATATTTTGTTTTCTATTGTTTGGTTTGTATTTTCGAATGTTTAAATAGCCTTTATTTCTTTCTGCATTTGTGCTATTTTCAGCAGTTTTATTGTTAAGTCGATTTAAAATTGTTAAACGTCTTCTTTCAACATCATCGCTTTCATTTGTTCTCAGTCGAATTTCTGAGTTTTTACTATTATTAAATGTTTCTGACAAAGATGAAATAATATCACTTCTGTTTTGATTAGTGATATTAAATTTATTTCTATTCTTTATTTGGTTTCTCGTTATATACTTCCGAGTTAAAATAGAATAAGATTGCAAATCGTTTGCATTTAAACTGTCAGTAGTTGATTGATAACGATCTGATTCCTCGTATTTTTGCGTTGAGTCCTCGTCGACTTGTTGGATTGGGTTTTCGGATGATAATGTAGTTATCTGATGATGATCAGTTGTTTCTAATTCTTCATCATAAGGGATTAATTTTTCAATATCTGTGGTAGTATCAAGTAACTGTATTTGAGATTCCGTATTTGTTAGCTTACTTGTTTCAATTGATTTATCTTCATATGAATTAAAATTATTGGTCCTGTTAAAATTAGTAGTAAATTTGTTTCTAAAACGATTCTTTTTTTCATTCGTGCTTGTTTCAGTTACTTGAAGGTTATCTTTTTGAAATCTGTCTGTAGATGATTCTTTGCTAGTATTTGATTTTCTATTGAGTGGTTTGTACCTTCGAACATTTGGATCGTTTTGCCCGTTTTCTATACTTTCTCTATTTCCAATAGTTTTGTTTTGATATCGATAGAAATTTTTTATGCGTCTATTTTTGAAATCTTCGCTTTCATTTCTTGGTTCTTGAGTTTTAGAATTTTCACGATTATCAAATGTTTCTAAAGTAGATGTAATATCACTCCTATCAGTGGTTAAATTGTTATCAGAATCATTTTTATGAAAAGTATTTTGATTAGTGATATTTAATTTATTTCTGTTTTTTATTTTATTTCTTGTAATATAATTTCGGGTTAATATAGAATAAGATTGCAAATCGTTTGCATTTAAACTGTCAGTAGTTGATTGATAACGATTTGATTCCCCATATTTTGGCGTTGAGTCATCGTCGTCTTGTTGGATTGGTGACGATGTAGTTATCTGTAAATTATCTGTTGTTTCTAAATCTTCATCGTAAGAGATTAATTTTTCGTCGCTTGTAGTAGAATCAACTAACAGCATTTGAGATTCTGTGTTCGTTAGCTTACTTTTTGCAGATGAACTGAAATTATTGGTTCTGTTAAGATGAGTAGTAAATTTGTTTCTAAAACGATTCTTTCTTTCATTTGTGCTTGTTTCAGTTATTTGAAGGTTATTATTTTTATCTATTTGCAATTTATCTGTAGATGATTCTTTGCTAGTATTTGGTTTTCTATTGATGGGTTTGTACCTTGGAACATTTGAATCGTTTGCGCCGATTTCTGTATTTTTACTATTTTCAGTAGATTTGTTTTGATGTCGATAGAAATTTTGTGTACGTCTATTTTTGGCATCTTGGCTTTTATTTCTTGATTGTTGAGTTTCAGAATTTTCACGATTATCAAATGTTTCTAATGTAGATGTAATATCACTGCTATCAGTGGTAAAATTGTTATCAGAATCATTTTTATCAAAAGTATTTTGATTAGTGATATTTAATTTTTTTCTGTTCTTTATTTGATTTCTTGTAATATACTTTCGGGTTAAAATAGAATAAGATTGCAGGTCGTTTGCATTTAAACTGTCAGTAGTTGATTGATAACGATTTGATTCCCCATATTTTGGTGTTGAGTCATCGTCGTCTTGTTGGATTGCATTTTCAGGTGACGATGTGGTTGTCTGTAAATTATCTGTTGTTTCTAAATCTCCATCGTAAGAGATTAATTTTTCGACGCTTGTAGTAGAATCAACTAACAGCATTTGAGATTCTGTGTTCGTTACCTTATTTGTTTCAGATAAATTAAAATTATTCGTTCTGTTAAAATTAGTAGTAGATTTGTTTCTAAAACGATTCTTTCTTTCATTTGTGCTTGTTTCAGTTATTTGAAGGTTATTATTTTTATCTATTTCCACTCTATCTGTAGATGGTTGTTTCCTAGTATTTGATTTTCTATTGAGTGGTTTGTATTTTTGAATATTTACATAACTTTCTCCATTTTCGGTACTTTCGGTATTTCCAGTAGTTTTGTTTTGATGCCTATCGATATTTTTCAACCCTCTGTTTTCCACATCCTCGCTCTCATTTCTTGTTACTTGTTTAACAGAATTTTCTTTATTGTTAAATGCCAGAGTAGATGAAATATTATCACTCGTATTGCTGGTAAAATTTTGAACAGAATTAAATTTATCAAAATTCTTTTCATTAGTTGTATTAAATTTAATTGCATTCTTTATTTTGCTTCTTGTAATGTACTTTCGATTTAAAATAGTGTAAGATTGCAATTCATTTGCATTTAAACTGTCACTAATTAATTGATGACCATTAGAATTCTCATCTGTTTCCTTCAAATTCTCTTCGCTTTTTTTAATTGAATTTTCAGGTGAAAATGTTGTTATTGGTAGACTTGTATCTGTTGTATCGAACTCTTCATCGTAATAGATTATTTTTTCAGTGCCTGCGGTTGTATCAACTAATTGTTTTTGAGATTCTACGTCCGTTAGCTTATTTATTTCCATTATTGAACCTTCAGATGAATTAACTTTTGAATGTTCGTCTACATTAGTCCTGTTGTTATAAGAGCCGATTTTTTTTCTAGGAGAAGATTTTCTTTCCTCTTCGATAATTTCAGTAACATGTAAAATATCAAACTTATCTGTTTGAAAGCTCTCTGTAGACAATTCTTCGTTAATATTTGGTTTTCTATTAATTGGTTTGTATTTTCGAATATTTACATGGCTTTCGTCGTTTTCGGAACTTTTAGTATTTCCAGTACTTTTATTTTGATGTCGATTGATATTTTCAGGCCTAGTGTTTTTCACATCTTCGCTCTCATTTATTCTTATTTGGTTGCCGGATTTTTCATTCGTGTTAAATGTTTCTAGTGTAGATGAAATATTATCACTCTTATTTCTGGTAAAATTTTGAACAGAATCATTTTTATCAATTTTTTTTCCACTTGTTATATTAGATTTATTTGTATTATTTATTTTGCTTCTTGTAATATACTTTCGATTTAAAATAGAGTAAGATTGCAAGTCATCTACATTGAAACTTTTTTGGCTGTCAGTAGTGGACTGATAACGATTTGAATTCTCATCTTGTTGCGTTAAGTCATCATCGACTTTTTGAGCTGAATCTTTGGGCGACAATGTTGTTATTTGCAAATTTTTTTCAGTTTTTTCAAACTCTTCATCGTAAGATACTGTGCCTGATGAATCAAATATCTGCTCTTCAAATGCAGTGTTCATTGGCTCACTTGTATCTTTATTATCAGATGTATTCATTTTTGAAAGTTTTTCTATTTTAGTTATATTAAAATTGGTGATAAATTTGTTTTTAAGAGGAGATATTGTTTTATTGCTGGTTTCAAAAACTTCTAAGACACGATTTTTATCATTTTGAACGCGGTCAGTAGATGACTCTCTGGTAATGTTTTGTTTTCTAATGATCAGTTTGTACTTTGGACTTGTAGAATAGCGTTGGCCATTTTCGTTTACTTCAGAAGTATTATTTTGATTTCGAATAAAAATGTTCAACCCATCATCACTTTCATTTGTAACTTGCGTTCCATCGCTTTTGTCCACGCTTTCTGAGTTATCTATGATTTTTTTTTTACTCACATTGTTTTGATTAATATAATTTGATTTATTTCTATTTATTTGATTCCTTGTAATATAGTTTTGAGTTGAATTAGAGTGAGATTGCAAGCCGTTTGAATCTAGTTTTTTTTGAATATCAGTAGTTGATTGACCACGTTTTGAATGCTCATCTTCTTTCATTGAGTTATCGACCTTACCGATTGAATTTTCGGGTTCCAATGTTGTTGTGTGAAAATTTTTATCTGTTGTTACGAACTCTTCATCAAAAGAGATTAATTTTTCAATACCTAAAGTTGTTTCAAATAATTGTCCTTCAGATTCTGTGGTCGGTACGTCACTTGCTTCAGTTGCTTCAGTTGTTTCATTTACTTCATCCTCATTCGAATTAAGTTTTGAGAGTTTTTTAAAACTAGTTCTATTAAAATGAGTTTCGAATTTATTTATTTCCTTTAATTTTAAGTTATTATTTAAATTATAAGATTGATTGAATTCTGCGGCACCAGTTATGTTTCGATTGATTAAAGTTGAATTGTTAGTATTACTTTTATTGTTTTTCGAAAAATATTTTGTGGTCTTTTCTAGTTCCACGTTATTATTAATTAAATTTTTATTTTCTGTGGTGTTTTTTGATATTTTTTCACTTTGTTGATTCAAAGGGTTTGTATGATATTCATCATAATTTCCAGATTTCTTTGCATTCTGTGTTTGACTATTAGAATGCACTTTTTTTTCAGATTCAAATCCTTTTGATTCATTAGACATTACCTTCTGGATAATATTTTGTGTATTAGGAAAATTATTTATTTCAGTTTCATTACCACCAATTCTCTGAGCCGTTTCAAGAATATCACTTTCACCAATTAATTGATCTTTTAAGTAAGTAGATTTTAAATTAGTATTTTCATTTCCAACATCTAATGCTTTTTGATTATAATTGTTTTTATAATTGGAGTCAATAAACTTTTTTCTATGATCTATCTTTCCAATATAAAATATAGGTGAGTCACTTGGAATTGATTTTCTGTGATAAATTGGAACAATTGGTGACAAAATTTCTTCGTCATCGTCCTGTACATTACGATCATTGTTTAAGGTTTTTTCATTATTGATTTTAGACAAATTTGTGAAATTTACTGAAGAGGCAACTTCGGATCGATTATGTTTTGGTTCAAAAAAGCGATGAGAGACCTTTTTATCCTCAACGGTTAATTTATGAGTAGTTTCATTCAAATTACTTTGTATTGTACTAGTTTTATTTTTGGAACTAATTTGTGGCCGCCTATTAAATAAAGTTTTTGATTTATGTTCATTTTTTAGCTTTGGTTTTTCTCTTGTATTTTCTAAATTATCAGTGCTCTTGTTTTTATTGTTCAAACCTAAAACTCTGACTTTTTCTGTTCGGGAATTATTACTCTTTTCTTTAACTTCACTAATTTCTTGATAATCATTGTTCTGAACAGGTAAGTCCTTTTTATTGTTCAAACCTAAAACTCTGACTTTTTCTTTTCGGGAATTATTACTCTTTACTTGAACTTCACTAATTTCGTGATTGTTCTGAACAGGATAGTCCTTTCGTTCATAATAATAAATCAACTCTTCGTCGGGCTTCGGTGAAGTTGTATGCCACGGCCGGAAACTCCCTATTCTTGAATCTCTCCAACTATACGATTTACTTGGCAGTTCTGGTTCTACGCTATCGTGTTTAACAGCAATTACTTTTCGATTTACAGTTCTCGTTTTCAGATTTACTACTTTTTCTGGCTCTGTACTTTTAACAATCTTACTTTTGGCATTATTAAACTGAGATGAAGTTCGATCTTGGTGTTCGTGATGAGTTTCTTCTTTTATTTTTTTCACAAATTTTATTTCTTTTTTACTGTCATGCTCATTGGAAGAATCTAAACTTTCAACGGTTTCTGTTAAGTTACCAATATTTGAGTCATTATCTAAACTAAAGTCGTACGAGGCTCTTAAAGTTAATGGAATATTCATATCTTCTTCTAATACAACGTCAGATTTACGTTGAAATATTGTTTTATTTCTATTTAAACTTTTATTCGGGGAAACCGATGTATCTGATTCATTTGATATTTTCTGATTTCTTTGATTATTATTTAGATTTTTTAAAAACTCATTTGGAAAAAAAATATTCCTGTTGCTCATATAAGCTGATTCTTCTGTAATCAGTTCTTCTTCATTGTCATTGGATTTTTCGAAATTTAACAATGATTTGTTCGAAGTAGTTTCCTTTTTTTTTTCTATTTTATTTGGATAACTAATTAAGGTAGAGTTATTCTGTAATTTTGTATTTATACTACGGGTAAAATCGTTTTTTAGAAGCTTATTTGAAAAATTTAATAAATTATCCTGGTTACCAACTATAGAATTGAGACTTTTATTTGTTTCACTGACGTTTTTAAATCCAACAGTTTCATTTTTCTTGTTCTCCTGTTTTTCCTCGGTAATATTCGGAAAAATAGTTTGATTTGCGATAAAATTATCATTTCGATTCAAATTCTTATGTTCTGTTTTATTTATGTCGGCTGGTTTTTCAGAAAATGGTATTTCGTTTATTTTACTAGTTGGTGTTGGTTGCGAGTTGTTGTTTTCCTTTTCGTTTTGATCTAATATATCGCTCATTCTTACGTCTGGATTTTTAGTTCCTTTGAAAATAGTAAATTTGGGCTCTGGAGTTGTTGTTATATTTTTGGCTATTGTACTATAACTTTTTTTAATATTTTTCACAATATTATTTTCTGTAGTGTAGACTTCTTGAGTTAAATTAATGGAACCATTTATACGGTTTGGAGAATGGGACAATTTTAGCGAATCGAGTCCAATGTTCTCGTCCTCTAATATATTTTCAACCTTAAAAATGCTACGATTTCGGAATTCTTCTACAGAATAATCTTTATTTAAAGCGTTTTTACTAACATTTTTATTAACGTCGTTCTCGCTTCTAACGAGTGACAAATTCTCCTTTTTATAAAGATCAGATATGTTTTTCATTGAATCATTAGCGTTCGTAAAGACGTCAAATGTTTTTAAGATATTAGTTTTAGAATAATCGTTCTTGTTATTTTCATCTTTTAAGTTGAAGGTGTTATCTAAAATGGTGTTGTTCGCAATAGAAACTGAGTCTAATGAATGTGTTTCATCTTTAGTGATATTTTCAGCAATATTTTTTGGTGATTGAACTAAAAACTTGGATAAAACAATGGTGCCATTAACAGCATTATTTTGATTAATACTATGATCTAAATTGGTGTTCTTACTGATTATCTTATTGTTTCTAATATCATGGTTTGAAGAATAAGATATGTTTGAGTTTTTTCTTTTGTTATCTTTAAATACAATACTTTCATTACTGGCAGATATCTTATCTATGTTACTAGCTTTTTTGAATTGACTTTGTTCCTTCTGTTTTTGATCACTGAATTTTGAATCAGTAAAAAAAGTGTTTGTGGAGATACCTTTTTCGACATTAATTTCACCTCTCAGTCGTAAATCATTAATTAAATTTTTGTCGATTTGATTTTTAAATTGGTTTGATGCAATTTGAAATTTACTGTCATCTTCAACAAGATCACGATTATTCTTGAATCTTGAACTCTCGCTGGCATAATTATTTTTAAAGCTAAGATCAGAGTCAATGTTATAATCGGTTTCTTTCTTATTTTCAATTAAAAAACTTTTTCTCAAATCATTGCGGTAGACTGAGTCTTTATCATGATAAACGTTATTATCAGATGTGTAACTGCTTTTTATTTTGGGAAGATTTGGCTTATATGACCCATCATCAATATTGATATCTTTCTTTTCTTTGTTGTCTCGCCAAGGTCGAAAATTACCGACTCTAGGATCTTTCCATGAGTATAATCGCTTTGTCTCTTCTGTTTCTTCTTGTTCTTCTGGTTTTGGTTTTGATACTATTCTACGAGTATGAGTTATCGGACTATAACTATCTTCTAAATTTATATTAGGATTTGAAGAAATAATTGTCTTATGATTACTAATACCACTACTTAGTTCCAGGTTTACATTATCTACAGTGCTAACTAATCTAAATCTATTGCTATTATTGTCAGCTGAAATGTAACTCACCTTATCGGTTTTCACAACATCAACTTCTTTAACAGAAGTTGAACTAGTACTATCTGTACTTAATGTTGACTTTTGGGTAGTAGGACGAGTTCGTCGTCTAGGATAACTAAAAGGTTTAGGACTAGAAGAGTATGATTTAGAAAATTCAGTTGTCGAAACTGGAATTTCTGTGGAAGAGGAGTTTAGTGTTTTCACAGTTGAACTTATTTGTCGGTTTCTTTCAACAGTAAAGTTACTTATATTATACGTGCCTTTATTATACTGACTAGTAATATTTTGAAGTTTATGTACCTTGTCCTTTTCTGATTTTGCGTTTTCAGTTACAGTTCCAAGGTCAATATTCTTTTTGGTTGTCACAGGGACAACGTCTAGTTCGTCATATGTCGTTGTAACTTCAGGTTTATGTTCTGTAATTTCACTTA
This sequence comes from Hybos culiciformis, assembly GCA_964007475.1. Taxonomy (NCBI): domain Eukaryota; kingdom Metazoa; phylum Arthropoda; class Insecta; order Diptera; family Hybotidae; genus Hybos; species Hybos culiciformis. The sequence continues at coordinate 58,684,660 of OZ023273.1, forward strand.
AATCTAATTGTAGACCAGAATCAGAAGAGGATTGTGTTTCAATAGGAAAATTGGGAGAAATGGATGTAGTTAAAGGAGGAAATGTTGAAACAGTTAAAGGTAATAAATTTATTTCAACTGGAGTTTCTGTTGTTTCATGCGATATGTTGTTTGCGCTTGGTTCAGTTGATGTTGTTATTGTTGTTTTATCTACTAAATATGTGGATGAAAAAATAGTACTCTCTCTTATGTTGTTTGTTTCTGTGGTAGATAGTGTTTTGTGTTCTAAATCTTGTTTCAAATGTACCGTAATATCTTCATCATCAGTTACATCGTTCTTTGGTGATATTGTTACTGGTTTCGGGGTTCGATCGATAATTTTATACTTTTCCAACCTAAAAATGCCAAAAAAATATTAACATCATCAGAATAATCTATTGATATAAGACATAATCTTTGTGAAAATAAAAACATAAAAGAAGAAGCTTGGAAAAATTAAAAGAAATTACGTGGTAATAATCCTATCGAATATTAGAAATTATACTTAATTTCATTTTAAACGTAAAGTAAAAGTTGTGTTAATATTCAAACCTTGATTTTGATGTTGTTGATTCAATAGGAAAATTTGTTTCCGTTGTTTTAAATGTCGATTCATAAAAACTCGGTCTTGTTCGTTTTATATTTTGATAAGAAAGTGTAGATGAAATTATACTAGGATTATTTTTAGTATATGGTATTTCTTCAGCAGTGTCAATAGCATCGTCATCAACAGTGATTGGTGCTCTTGATGTTGTCCTTCTAATTGTAACATACTTTGGTTTTTCTTTTAAAAATCCATCAAATTCTGGCAATGTGTCTAGTCCTGCATTTTGGGGATTCGGTCTGCTGTTCCGAACAACGGAGGAATATTTATTATTTTGATCATTGTCGCTTTCGGTAGAATCAACTTTTTTTTTTTCTGTATGTAAAGAATTGAAACGATTTTTTATTGAAGTGTAGCTATTAGGACGGCTTAAAACTTTTGCATATAAAGATTTGCTAAAAGTTGGAGGAGTAGTTGAAGATAAATCAACTCTTGCATCGTTTTTTAATGTCATAGTGTCACCGTCTTGCTGTAGCAATTTTTCTAATTCCTCAACTCCTCCAACTTTTTTAATCAATTCTATCAAATCCTTTATAACTTTAGGATCCTCCTCAGAATCTCTTAAAGGCTTATCAATTTCCTCCTCTGCATCATCTTCATATTCCTCTTCGTAAACTGGAGCTTTTGTTGTAGTAAATGGCCTCACAAATGTGTTTTTACTTGTTGCTGCAACAATTCTACTACGAGTTGTAGTAGCTCTAAAAGATAAAAAACTATTAAACGATTTAAACAGTAATTGTGAAGCAAAAGTAACGCACTTTGTTGGAGCAGGTGTTGTTGTGGTACTTGTTGTAATGGTTGTTGTAGTTTTTGATGATTTTTTACACAGAACATTTCTTGAAAAATCACAGGAATCTGCAGCTTTATTAAAGTAAAGACCAGACGGGCAAGTAAACTGATGTGCAACTATTCCTAAGTTTGAAGGACCGCTATCTAAACACCAAAAATACTTTTTGCAATCTCTTGGATGAGGGAAGAATCCTTCCTCCTCGCATTTAAAATCTAAAATTTACAAAATTTAAGAATAAGCGATGTATTCGAAATTATATATTTTATACCTGTTCCTGGATCTGGAGTTGTGGGTGGTTCAGGAGTAGTCACTTTGTTATTCACTGGACGTCTAGTGGTTGTAGAGGTAAGAATTCTAGTTGGAGGACGTTTTTTTTGTTTTCTTGAGCTGAAATCGTCTTCCTCAATTGGTGATTCAATTTTATTTTGATTAGATTGACCTTTCCTACTTCTCGCTCTTGGTGGTTTTTTCTGTCGATTGGGCTGAGAAACCTCATTATCAAGAGGTCTGTAGAAATGGAAAATAACCAAAAAATAAAAGATCATATTTTTTATAAAGCGAATGTTTTAGACATGAGTCATGCATTTAAAAAAAATAACACTTGAGTTTCGATTACAACAAAAGCGTACCCTAGTTTATCCAATAAAGCTTCTTTTGCTGCCTCAATAAGTGGATATTGTTTTCCTGTACAAGTTCCTCTAAAATCATCATTATCTATTGACCAAAACATTATACCTCCAAGTTGATTGTTTGCTACATAATGAGCTTTTTTTCTGACAATATCTTCATCATCGTAACCCACCCATTGATTTTTTTTGAAAGCATAAGGTCCCATTGCTTTTGGATTTGGCTGAATAACTGTCCAATCGGGATCTTCTTTTAAGTTTTGGCAAATCTAAAAAAACCGTAATTAATTGATAAGAACATATCTACAAAAAGTATATATACTTCATAGTAGGCTAGGTATCCTTTTTCTCTTGTTGCATCACCTTGTTCACCAGGGCCATCACTTGGTGCTCCAAGTTCATTGCTTTCTTCGTTAATTAAAGTGTATGATCGGCCATAAGTCGGTATACCTAATACTATTTTATCTCGTTCTGCACCAGCATTTAAATAATGTTTGACTGTATAATCCTAAAACGTTGTCACATAAGATAATCGACTTTTTTTAAATTATAATTACTTACAATATTCAATTCTCCATCATAATTATATTCGTTGTCTTCTTCCAGTGAATATAAAGGAGCATGATGATTTACAGATGGTTCATAAGCACTATGGTAATCGTAGCTTAAAATATTGAACCAGTCCAAATATTTATTCAATTTTGCTATATCATATCCTTTTTCAACATATTCTATACCGGCTGGTACAGCCATGGTAATCAGTAGTCTTGATCTACCAGTTTTAGAAGACTCTCGATCAAATTCAGCTCGTAGCTCTTGAACAAATTGAGCATAATTATCTTTATCTCTTGACTTCCCTCCATCTCTAAAATAAATAAATCGTTGAATTTACCATGGGAATATTTCAAACCATTTAGTTTTTTGGCATAACTAAGTTAGATTCATAATTTTTTATTAATAACTTTGCATTCAATTTAAAAAAAGTAAAAATTAAATTATAATTAATATTTTGTCAATCTTGTAGGTGCACATTTACCTATAAGCTGGATATTCCCAATCTAAATCAAGACCATCAAAATGATTTTGTCTTAAAAATTTTAAAATATTTTTCACAAACTGTTGTCTTCTCTCTAGACTATTCATCAATGGCGAAAAACGAGACGAGCCTTCGTTCCATCCTGAAAAATAATATATAAGCAGATAAATAATGTATTCTTAAAATTCAAATGATATAGTTTTCTGAGTACAACCTCCAATAGCTAAAAGTGTTTTCAATTGCTTATTATACGTTTTCAATCCAGTGAATTTCGCATAACCACCTTGTTCGACATCCTGATACTTATCGAATGGCTTCAACGTATTATCTTTTGTGAATCCACCAAAAGCATAAATTAAATGCGTACAAAGATAGGGATTTATATTCTGAGGATTAAACTTTGCTGTTCCTGGTCGATAAACACTCCAATTCGTGTAGTAACAAACCACTCTTGTTTCTGATTTGATACCTATAAAAATTATTTAAAATTTCATATTTAGTATTGTTCACTAAAAATTTATTTCAGGATAATGTACCTTTAATAATCAGACATAATAATCCTAAAAAAAATGTTTGTACCACAACCCCTCGGGGAAGCTAAAATTGAAATAGAAGAAAAAATTTTTATTAAAATAATATTTAAAGAACATAATATTAAAATTTAAAACAAACGGGCATTTTACAATTTCAGATCATAAATCTAATAAAATTAATGTACAAATGAGCAGATTATTTTGTACTTGTATACATATATTTCGATTTATATACAAAAATCAACATGTAAATCTTAATTAAGTTAAATTGATTTTCGAAGCTTTAAACACTTTTAAGATGCATTACATATTAAAGTATATGTATAAATAATATAGTCTGCCCAATTTCTTGAAATATTTTATATGAGGATTTCTGAACGAGATTTATTTTATATGGTCATTAAGTTTAAAAAATTTTAAACTAACTTATGCAACTTCATTGAAAATAAACACAGATTGCATCTTGTGTTGTCAATTCGATTCACCAATAAAAAACAAAAAGATACAATATATTATATTAAGTGTTATATAATAAAATAATGTTATCGAAATACAAGAGTTGATAGATAAATTTCTTAAATTTTATTCAGCCCTTAATGCTTAATATGTAGAAGATTATGCAAATACGGGAAAAACCTAAAATATATTTCTTTAATTAGAATTAAAACGATGCTAGTTCAGTTTTGTTTAATAAAATGTTTAATAAAAGCTTTTAAAGGACATTTATATTAAAATATTTTAATTCCATTAAACTAACAGTTAGGTAATATTGTATTTATAATCCTTGAAAATTATGTATAATATATTTTTAATACGTTATATTGTACGTTAAAAGGTGACATAATGAATCATGAATAGTTTAAATTAGAATATCGATATAATTATTTTGTAATTTTAAAATACGAACAAAATGCTTTTCTATAATACATTTAGAAAATTTCATTTGCATTTAAAGTACGTAAATTATCGCATACAAAGGTCATGAAATTTTTATGCCAGTCCTTGTAGAATTTCTTGCAGAAAAACAAATTTACTTGTGCAAAGAAAATTTACTGCATCGTACGCACTTTTTATGTAATTTTTAATGCACTCTTGTGTGTAGGTACTTTTTTGTACAAATGTTATTTTTGTTTATAGACTTATTTCAAGAATGTTAATAAAAAAAATAAGTCTTCATAAAATCTTTTTTGATGAAAACTTTAATACGGAATGTTGTCACACCAGTTCAGATGTGTGCAATTGGGTAAGTAAACAAATTCAAACAAATTTATAAAGATTATTGCGAAATAATTAAGAAAAATTAATTTACTACTCTTTAAGTTAAATGTCATAACATCTTAGCTTAAATGCAACATTCTTTTTAAAAATGAAAACAAAAATGAGAATTTGATTTATAGATTTTCTATTTGTATGCATTTAAATGTACTTATTAAAGAAACCTGTTGCGCCTGTTGAAATTTAATTTCTTGCTTACATTACATGAAATTTTGAAATAAATATCATTAAAAATGAGAAGGTGTCAATATAAAGTTGCTTACGAAAAATCGGATGTGGAAACCCTATAATTTAAACAATTTCATTGTTTTCTGAAATAAACAAAAAGTTTTAAAATCTATCGTTGTATGGTCGAGAAACTATAAGTTCAAAATTAATTACAGATTTAAGTTCTAAGTGATATTTTATTACCACAATAAAAATTTTCTACTCTTTTTACATAGTTACATATTTGTAATTATTTTACAAAGGAGGTCGATGTTCTAAAAACCAACATTCATCATTCCTTAATAGACTGATTTATATAATTAAATTTGGCAAAGACAATAATTTTTCTTGGAGCTTATAGAAATTAATTTACTTAGAGTTTTAGCTTAGGTCGATCTTGATAAGTAAATTACAAAATAACGAAAAATGTTTGAAAAATCCAGGAACAAAGTTTTCAAATTGTATGTTAGCTTAAGTTTTCTTGATATGTTATTTAAACAAAGAAAAATTACTAAAAAATTTATTACACTGTTTAAATTGTTTTTGTTTATAACACATTGAGTATACGCAATTGTAATTTTTAAACAAAATACAAATAATTTGAAAATTTTCTGTGTCAAGAAGAGAGATTATCAAGTTTCAATTCTTTTGAAATTAATTTATATGAAAAACTAAAAATATTTTATTTTCAAATCTTCAAGGTAAAACGGCATCTGACATATCAAAGAGAAAATCATTTGGGTGTCATATTTATATAACTTGTCAATAAACGATATAATGTTATATGTATCTTCAATTATTTTTTCAATATTAGAAACATTAATCTTATAATCTTTTTTTTTTTAGATAAAACAATATTTAAAATAATAATTTGGTAGTTGTAAATAAAAATGCCATAATAATTAATAAGCAAACATAATATAATAGAAAAAAATACTCATGTATGTTTGTAATCATAAGTGTGTAATAAAGTGTATTAAAAATAATTGAAACAATAATTGGAGACAAAATCATACTTATAATCATTCTCCTTAAATGTTAGATAATGTTATTGTCTGATATTGAAAGAAATATTTCGTTTTATGTAGGTAGGTTGTAAGGTACCACTATTTTTATTTAAGGTTTCATATCTAACTTACGCTAGGCATCAAACACTGATAATTTAAATACACCATATTAATTTTTTTGAACTAACACATAATTTAATTAGTAAGGTTTCTTCAGTTCTGACGTGGTTCTGACCTACACAATGAAACAATAATAACGACACGCACAACAAAATAATAATAAGGAAACTGTGAGCTAATTGAAATCTCTATAATGTTAAATTTGAAATAAAATATTGTAAACTTCTAATCTACATCACACCAATTTATTCTATTTATGTATATGAAAAAGATTTATAACTTTAAACGATTTACATATTTTCGGGCAAACTAACAAAATGAGGAATTTATGATCATATTGATCAATTAAAATAATTGATGATGTTTAAATTTATACATTTCTAAAATATGAAATAATTCAAACCCGTTTTATAAGGCCAATAAATATTAAAATCTACATATAAATGTTATTACGAAACTTTCACTTGCATTGAACATTATTTGCGACAACATTGATTAAAGCATTAAATAATTTTTTCTACTATATGTATAAATTCAATAATTATTATTATTTTTATTTTTTTTATACAAATATGCAATATCTGAATACATAATTTTTCGTTATCCGATATTTTGCTTAAAGCAAATAAAAAAATTATACAATTTGGCTGCAAATGAAATAAGTATGAAATCAATACATATGATATTTTTGTTTTAATTTTATTGAACTTTAATGCATTTTTCGTAATTATTGAAAATTAATATAAAATTAAAAAGGTCTATGAATAAATAAATCGAACATTTTGTACCGATAGAAAAACTATTTTCATTAGATACTGAACTTATAAGTAAGAAAAGTTAAGATATTAGAACCTGGCTATTTCATCGATGAAATAAATGTTCTAGCCTTTACATTGCCTTTACTGAACCCAGGGACATAGTAAAATACCTAAACACCATGGAATGTATTTAGCAATGTTTATCGTCATAAAGCTATGGTTAAGAGCGTTATAAGGTAGCAGAACGGTGCTTAAGCGCTAATTGGGAGTTCCTCAAGCATAATGTGCCACTTTAACCAACCAACCAATTAAAAAAAAAAAAATTTTAACGAAAAATAAAAAAGAAAACCCATAGCTCATTATTAAAAAATAAAATTTTTAATATATTTTGCGAACTGAAATTACACTTCTTAATCGTTTAGCATTTGTGCTGCACAACCTTATCCCAGGAGCGAAATATCAAAAATGACTCGAGTCATAAAGCCATCAGTGGAAGCTTTGCGACTATGGCTTTAAGACTTATTCGTTTGAGTCATAAAGCCATCATGAAAACAATATTAATTAGTTCTGATGCTCCGGGAAAGTTTCATTTAATTATAATGTGCTCCACGACTCCGAAAATGTTAAGAACTACTGACCTACAATATACGTATTAAAAAATACACTATGCCTTACCAATAAGTCAACATTTCAGTTAAATTGAATATAAAATTAAAATTTTATTTATATTTTTATGTAATTCATAATTACATAAGGCAAACCTTCTGATAATGATAACAAAGAATAAATCCTGAAATTACCAAAACTCATTTAGGATAGGATAGGATTCGATTGGAAAATTTTTACAAGGCTAAATGTGTATTTCGAATATAATTATGAAGAAATAAGTTTCTTTCAAATTTAAAGGTTTCTTATATTTGATGACATCTCGAAGCCAAACTGAAATAAAATTTACATAACGCACAAAATATTTTATTTTTGAACTCAAAAAAATGTTAGCTTTTATTGCACACAGAAATGTAGTAATATTTAAATATGTACTTATATTTTTTTGCACACAACTGGGCACAAACAAGTTTCAAAAGGTGTTTGCATTTTATAATAATAAATATAAGTAATATCATAGATTAAGAATACAGAAAGATGGGAAGCTTCATACAACATTTTTTCAGTCTTTTTTGGTATTTTATTGTGAAGGTGTTAGTAAAACTAAATAAAATTCTTTTCATATATTGATAATTATCACGTATTTTATTTTGTTTTACTAACACATTGACTTAAAAATACCAAAAATAATGTTGTATGAAGCTTCCCATCTTTCTGTATTCTTAATCTATGGTAATATATATAAATATATGAAAACGATGCTAATTCCATTTTGCATCCTAAAAAATGTGTTTAAAAATTGACATCATTTTTTCGATGATCTCCAAACCAAATCACAATTTAAGATATTTCTTATTATTATTCAAATCAAATCTCAATTGGTATCAAACTGTAATTATATAATATTTATATAGAAACTTACTTTACCTTAAATCTCTGATTCTAAACCTGGAAGTCTTATGATCTTTATCTCCGCACATTATTGATTTTTTTTTTAAAAAATTAATTATTTTTGATATTTCAAATGATTAATTTAACTAATAATTAAATTCAAAGCCCTCAGCTGAAAATATAATATCATAACTTGAAAATAATTATGATGATTTCTATCAACTGGTACGAAATAGTGCAAATCAAATGTAACAAATTTGACGGAAATACAATGTTGGATAATAAGGTGGTAAAATAGATTAAATTATGCCAATAATATTTTTTTTTCTCATGCAAAGTTGTACAAAGATATATACATACTTTTATAATGATTGCATTATATAATCAATTTTATTTTAACAAAATTATTTTTTTTTAAATAGATATACATAATAATTTATAATCAGGGCATACGCAATTTAAACAATTTAAAATTAATTCTCATGCTAAATATATGTGTACATTTATATGTATATAAAGATACAGTGATATGGATATAACATAACAAATATTAATTGCTTAATTATATACTAGAAAATTATTTTCTTTTCTTTGTAATAAATAATATATGTATTAAATGATTATAAGGTCATGTGAACTTTATAATTTTTATTTGGACTAAATATTGTGGAATTAAACAATTAATAGAGAAAATCAGTCACTATTGTAAGAACAAAGCTGTGTCGCACAAAGTTTTTACAGCATTAATAATATTTCTTTGGAATAATTTCAGAACAAGCGTTTATAAATATTTTTGAAGTGGTCACCTCAACGCCGTGTATCATTTGATTAAAGGAATACAACTGTTGAACTCAAATTATTTGGTATTTTAATACAAGTATATATATATTAAGTTCGTATATTATAATATATGTATATATTGTGAAAAATATGGAAGTAACAAATAAAAAATATGATTAAAAACAGATGAATCACAATTAACAAACAGCTGTATTTCTATTCACATTGAAAAAAATTATAAAACCAGGAGCCAGCACAGAAAAAAATATAATAAAAAAAAAGAATTAATTTCATTACATTTTATGAAAATAAATGTAATAAAATTTTTTTTATCTAAAAACTATTTCATAATTTTTCAATAATTTTATCGTTAAAATAAATGCATTGTCTTCTGTGATATGTAACTTTTTATAATTTTTTTACTGAAATTTTACAATAGAGAACTTATAACATCATTATATTGAAATCATTTTTAAACAATACATTATGTTAAAAATTTGTAATCTGTTAAGACCAATATTTAATCATTCAATGAAAAAAAGCTTAATTGTTTAATACATATAAAATAAACTACTATATATTCGTAAATTAGGTAATATATAATTTTAATTTATTACAAGAGTTCTTTTTTGATCTATTTAAATCTAATTACAAACATCTTAATTTAAACTAGGCAAATAATAAATAAATACATACATAGGTGCTTGCATTTTAATTAAGCTAATGACTTCTTTTTCAAAAAATTGTTTTTAAAAAAAGAAGGCTAAATCTATAATTAACTACTTGTACTTGAATATATGTGCAAATAAATGTCAACGATTATATTTTTAGAAATATATGCCTATATTCAATTCAATAATATCCACAACAAATAGTATACAAATACAAATAGCATACGGTTTAAATGACATTATGAAACATAATTTTTTAAATAAAATATATATTTGGACAAAAGATTAAGAAATTTTCAATAACTGTTTTGGATAAAATAATTTGGATTATCTCCAATTTTTATAATTAAATATATATACTAATTTTTGAATATAGGTATTTAGATTTAGTAACATATTAACAAAATGTCTCTTGTTCGTGTATTTTTCACTAACTATATTGATTAATGTGCACTAATGGGTTTTGCAAAAATTATATATATTTTTAATGTAATTTATGCTCCATATTTATCATGTATAAGATTTTTCTAAGTACTATGTTGATAGAAAATACATAAATTCGAAACCAAGAAACAAAAAAAATTAAGCATAAATTAAAATTAAATTTCTTAATATCAATTTATATACATACGTCCACCAGAGAACAAATCTGTTATAATAATTGTGATCTTCCTATATCAGGAAAAAATTTTCGGCTTACGGAAATAAAGTGCAAAGTAAACCTATATTGCCAATTAATTATTTCAAAAATATTTATTTCACAGTCATAAAGTTCATGATATTTTACGGCTTGTCTGTCAATTTCTTTATAATTATTTATTACTGCTACAATTAAAATCATTCATAACGTGTTCGAAAAAAAGCAATTAAGAAATCGTTAATTAAATTATTAGTTTGATTTTTTCATTTTGTAAATTCGTTATGGTACATATATTAATTAAAATAATAATTTCTATTTTCATAACACAATAAAAAAAGATCGATTTCATTGAAAAAATATTAACAATTAATAAATGTTATTATGCTTGAATTTAAGCTTTAATTCAGTCAATTATAAAAAAAAAATTAGTCTTTCTTAAAATTCAATAAAATTATTCCTTGAAATTGAGGTGAAATAGTTACATTTTTAATAAAATTTCTCAAATAAAAAATAAATAAAACTAACAATATGTTCAACTATTCTCAGCATTCTAAAGTTCTTTTGCCTGTGCCAAGCGAAAGTGATTGTCGCGTTGTAAAAAAAAAATTGCAACATCAGCATAATATAATAAGTAACTATACATAATGTAAAGTATACATAAATGTTTTTTTTTGGTAGATAGGATTGAACATGAATATAACTATAGCAATAAAATATCATTAAAGAAGCAAGACGATAAGGTAGTCTTACAAATAGGGTTTCCATACTCGGTTATCGAGTACTCGGTTTCTCGGTTATTTTCTTGTTTTTTACATTACTCGAAAATCGGTTTTTCGGCTTTAATACTCGGTTATTATTTAAACAATTTTGTAGAGGCAAATGAACTCAAATTGAAAAAAATTGTGTAAGTACTAGGCTTTGAAAAAAATATAGTTTTGGTTTTTTGTTTTAAAAATTGCAGTCCAAATTCAAAACTAGTGAAAGCAAGTAAATAAGCTTTTCAAAAAAATTGTTTTGGTTCTTCTTTTAAATTTGAAAATTATTCGACAAACTGGAAACTTCGAATCGTTTGATGTACTAATTTTTTAAAAATGTTTTAATTAATGTTATAATTTTAATTATAAATTAAAAATATAACATAAACAACATAACATAAATTTTTTTTTAAATACTCGGTTAATCGAGTACTCGGTTAATTTTCCTTAAAGATACTCGAAAACTCGGTTAATTGATTTTGCCGAGTAATTGGAAACCCTACTTACAAAACATAAAACAACTTAATATTGCAGAGTTATAATTATTAAATTAATAATGTTGAATATAAATTATATCGATTTATTCCTTTTTGAATATTAATAAAAGGCCTTTTATATATCTTCATTTTTTTTTCACAGATAACAAAAACCAATTATTTTATTATCAGTTCAGAAGTAATGAAACAAAACATACAATTTTTTAAAACGATATTTTGTAACATCAAATATTTCACTTATTATATTGATAAATGAGTATGACATGACAATATTCGATCATTTCTGAGTCCACGGTTCTTTGTTCTTTTTAATATTTAAATTAATATCGAAGTTGCGAAATAATATTTGATGTTGGCGTCAAATTTAGGATTAAAACTAATTTGTACTAAAACAACGTTAATATGTATTTTTGTATGATAAAATCTAAAATATTTTGTATAAATAAAGATGTTAAATTATGCAACAAGTTCTTTTAAATTTAAACTTAATTTATCAATAAATCAAATGGAATAAATATATATGTATATATATATATATATATATATATATATATATATATATATATATATATATATATGTATAATGCTACCATATTTCTGACTTGCATACCAAAGTTGATTGTTGTTATAACAACTAGCATAAAATATTATCTTTTCTTTCGTCTTGAAGTTTTCGTGAGGAATGAATTTTAAAACAGTATAGAGTCAAATAGGAATATAGGTATATGAATTTTAAGATTCTTTTTATTTGTTTTCTCGTTAAAAAGAATTAAGTTATTGAAAATATTTATCTCTCATTAACTGCATGTAGATAAAATAATTAGACTGTAAAGAATTGAATTTGAAAACAAAAAACATGAAAAAAAATAATTTTTTGTTTGTTTATATAAATCAAAAGAAACTGTAGAAAAGATAATAATAATTAAGTATTATATTGCAACACGATAATACTTAGTATCATCTTAATTGTGTTTATTAAATCTTCTCCGCTGTTTTAGAATTCATAAGTAAAATAGTATAGATTACATAGTTTTCAAGTTTTATTTCAGATAAATCAATTCCCCTCGAATAACTTAAAAAAATTATATTTTCATTCTGATAATTTATAAAAGCTAATGATCTTGTATCATACATTATATACAAAATAATTTTCAAATAACGTATAGTACCAGTACAAACAATATTATCATTATCACATTTATTCTAAAAAAATTATTTTCTTATTCTTGGATTGAATTTTTTTATTAAGTTCAATTGTTAATATAGTTTTTCAATTTGTTCTTGCCGAACGTAAATATTTGAATTTGAATTTTAACGCTGAGCAAAAGTGTCGAAAATCTTCAGTGTTTACTTACAAAATTAATTTTTCAAAAACAATGTATCTAAATAATAAAAATTATTGTCACATTAATGTGAACGTTGGGCAATAAATAAAAAAAAAAAAAAAAATTCCTGGAATGTCTCATAATTTTGCATTTTGTATACTTACTTACCAAACTATTATTCATTGTCATAATATTCTTTTATAAAAAAAAAAAAAAAAATAAAGTACGCCGACGGAATGCTGTCTTGCATGCATTTAACAAAAAAAAATTTAAAATTATTTTCCTTCCTTTTAATCAATTTTCCCTTTTACAAAAGTATACATACAATGTAAATATGTAAGTGCTTAAGTTATGTTGTATATCCACACTTTTTTCTAACATTTCAATTTCAATTATAAATTGCAAGCACACACAATTTATTATTACCCTCGAAATTTATAATTTTTTAAGCAATAATATAAATATGTACATATTTCTAATTTCCATTAGTAACGAGTAACGAAATGTACACACAAAATACTTTCTACACCATAGAGTAGGAATATATAATAAAGATAATAATAATTTTCTATACTCTATAAGTCTATACTGTATGCCTGCACTGTTGTAGACTACCATAGAAATAGTACTACCTATATCTATAAATCTGTAACAATAAAATTGTAAATATATATATTTCTCATTGGCAATATTTTAATTATCGAATAATAATTTAAAAATTAAGCTTAAAAAGTATTAAAATGTTGTAAAAGCATATATTGAATATTGTAAGCTCCATAGTTTCAGATTATAGACATCTATTTTTTTTTATTTTAATGAGCATGCAAATTATACTCCACATATTTCATTAACTTCTTATAATATCGCAAATTTTTTTATTTTACAACACAATGTTATAGATATATCGATGTAGATATTTTCATTTTAACTGAATATGCAGAAAATTAAATTATTTTGTTCGAAAAAAAAAATAATTTGTGTGATGTTGCAATTTAAGTTAAATTTAAGTTAAATTGACCTATGGGATACCATGATGGAGCATATGGTCAGACTGGCTTATAAATGTATAAATTTAAACTTATGATTTATAAAAAAAATTTACAAAAATCAAAATATAAAAGAACTTAAAAGTTATTATTTTTGATTAGGAAAAACTAAATTGACTTAGTAACATCCCAAAAGTTATTAAAAAAGATGTTACACAAGGGTTTACACAAAGATTTTACAGACTGGCTTATAAATGTATACATTTAAACTTATGATTTATAAAAAAAATTTACAAAAATCAAGATATAAAAGAACTTAAAATGTTATTATTTTTGATTAGGAAAAACTAAATTGACTCAATAACATCCCAAAAGTTATTAAAAAAGATTTTACACAAGGGTATAAAACGGTAAGATAATTAACGTTTGCGATACATGCGATTAATGCGTAAAGATAAAAATTAATTTGCTATTTGCGTTCTTTAAGTGACTTTACATAAAAATTTTGCCGTTTTAACTATAACTATATAAGTAGGACAATTTAGAGTGACAACATTTTTATAAGTTACACAGTATAGAAGTTGTAATAATATTATTTTTATTTTATTAATGAGCTTTGTCACCATTATGAATTTATAATCAACGCAACATATACCTAATATAAATTTTAAAAATAAATAAGAAATGCGGCAAAAGAATTTAAACAAAAATGAATATTTTCTATTGAAGAAACAAGAACGTGACCTTCAAATTGTTAATTCATTTTACAAAAGATACAAGTTGATTGCAACAACATTTTAAATAAATTATAATATTAAATTAAAAATAAATATTGCTCAAGCAATGGGGACTCAGGCACAGATTTTGGGAGGAAATCATATTGATGATTCAATTCGTATGATGATGTGTAATAAATACAAAAATAAAGAAAAAAAAAATAATCAGATAATCAGTATAATCTAAAAGTAATTGTAATTTTATCTATATAGTTTAGCTAAAATATGTTATATTTATACATAAACCGTGTAAGAATTTATGTCTAGAAATGAACTTCGAAATTCAAAAATATAAAACGTCAAGTGTTTCTGTTTCATAAATCATTTTATACTAGTTCTTCTTCAATAATTATACTTTTTTCTCCCCAACGACCAACTCGATGACAGGGAAAAAGGTAAAATAATACTTCGAAATCAAAATTTTCAGAAAGTAATTATTTTAATTCATTTTATTGTTTGAAAAAAACTTTATGCAACCTTGAGTTCTTTTAAATACGAATTTTGATTTCATTGTATCATAAAAACACGATTAAGAAGCGACATCTCTCACTTGATTAGAATAAAAATAGTTGAATTCTTTTTAAAGAAAAATTTTTAAAAAAGCTAATTTTAAATTAAAGAATAATATCGCTTTTAATTTTAGGTTTTTAGGATGTAGGTACATTATCAGAGAATCTGCCTAATTTCAAGTTTTTAAATTATCATTAAAAAAAAATACATTTTTTATTACTGTTAACATTACTTCAGACAAAATATTGGTTTATTTTTTCTATTTTTAATAATTGCTCTGCAATGGCCTTACGACATAAATTTTTATTATGCGCTCTTAATCGAGATTTTTTTTTAAATAAGTAATCACTAATAAATAAAAATTGTTTTTTTTTTCGCTCTTTTTTTATTTAAATTGTAGAATCATGAAACTTATTGTGATAAAAATAAGAATATCATTTTATTGAAAATAAAAGTTTTATCTCTAAAAACGGGCTTTGATTTTATTGAAAAAATAAACCTGATGTTGATATAATTATTAATAATATTGTAAAAGACCTTCAGAGAAATAAAAAAAAAAAGTAATGCAACTTTTATATTATTGGAATGTCAAATCTCAAATTTATAATGAATGAAAAAAAACTTGTTAAGGATCTGACGAATGAAAATAAAATTCTTATATTAATTTGTGGTATTTTATTTATAAAAGATGATATTACTTTCATTGAAATAATTAAATTAATATGTAATTTTTAATCATAAATTGAATTACTAAAGTTACGACCATAAAATTAAAATTAAAATACATATTAGTTTGCATCAATCACAGAGAAATAATATAGTAGTATTTATTTTTTTGTCCTTCAATTATATATTATAGTAGTCCTCATGATCTTTATATTTCATAATTTTATTTTTTATTTTCAACTACTGTCGTTTTCTTCGTGAGGTTGTTTTTTTGACAGACTTTCATAAAATAATTAAACAAAGGTTGTCGCACTTAAAATTATTATGTTCCGATATAAAATTAAATTAAATTTAAACTCGTAAATTTTTGGTAATATTTTTGCATGTTTTATTTACAACAACAAAATACATGGGAAAAGATTATGAATTTTGAAACTTCGTATAGGAAGACTTATATTTTAAAAATATTTATATTTCAGAAATATTTTATTGAAGTGAAACTTCTTTAGAGGCATTGTGATTGAGAGTGAAAAAAATGTGAGTGTCAAAAATGTAACGCCGGGTGTCAAAAATGTAACGCCGGGTGTCAAAAATGTAACGCCGAATGTCAAAAAAAGGCAAAAATAAGAAAAAATTTATGTGTCAGCTGATGATAAAACCGACAGCCGCTAGCAACTTATTGAAACTTATCAGCGCAATAACCTACTCTATATTGGCTCAGAATTAAAGTCGAAAATACTATTTTGTTTTTCGATTG
This sequence comes from Hybos culiciformis, assembly GCA_964007475.1. NCBI lineage: Eukaryota > Metazoa > Arthropoda > Insecta > Diptera > Hybotidae > Hybos > Hybos culiciformis. The sequence goes on from OZ023273.1 coordinate 58,701,494, forward strand.
AAAGGAAAATAAAATTTATTTTAAATTATTGAATAACAAATATTTCATTTATTAATTATTAGTGCTAATTTTCAAAAAGTTTTTGGTATACAAATATGTATTCTGAATAAAAATGTTCCAATGCACCTATTTTGTAGATAATTTATTTTTGATATTGATTTTTCTTAATGTAATTTTTTTAGTTTGTTAGTGTAATTTATTTTTGACATTAAATTACACTAATAAAATGCAGGAGGAACATGTTTATTACAATTACTTTTCGGAAGAAATACTAATGTCAAATTTTGCAGTCATATTTGAAAATGCTCTTTTAACTAAAACAGATTTTTTTTTGAAGTAATTTGTAATTGAGTTGTTGGTATAAATTATTTTTGCCATTAAATTTGGGGTCCCGAAATAATTTATACGGACATAATTTATACGAAAAAACGACATTATTCCTACCATACAAATGAATTATGTCGCTTTCAGGCACGTCATAATTTATAAATGAATAAAGTCGTTTTTTTTTGTATAAATAATGTCGTTTTTAAACGACATTATTTATCATATGAATAAAGTCGTTTTTTTTTCGTATAAATAATGTCGCTTCTAAACGACATTATTTCTACATGAATAAAGTCGTTTTTTTATCGTCGCTTTGCTGCCCCCTTCCCGTGTGTCTACCTCACAAATATTTTATCTTTTTTACTCACATACGATAAATAGTGTCGTTTTAAAAACGACATTATTCATACGATAAAAAAACGACATTGTTCATACGATAAATAATGTCGTTTTAAAAGCGACATTATTTATACAAAAAAAACACGACATTATTTATCGTATGAATAATGTCGTTTTTTTCTTGTATAAATAATGTCGCTTTCAAACGACATTATTTATCGTATGAACAATGTCGTTTTTCTCGTATAAATTATGTCCGTATAAATTATTTCGGAGTGCCCCATTAATGCAATGCATGTAGAATACTTTTATTCTAATTCCTTTTCAGAAGAAGTACTAATAAACATGAAATGTTTCAGGCATATTTGAAAAAGTTATTTTAGGTTAAACTATTCGGGCAACAAAAAGAAAACATGATTTAAGCCACGCTGCTGTTTTTTCATACATTATTGTCGCTAATAATGTAGTTGTAACCGGATTTTGTTTACGGCTTAAAATATAGTGAAATCATCTGGCAACCAGTGTTGCCATGCAGCCATAATTCTAGCCATTTTGAAATAATTTAAAAGCCATTATGCCACTAAACTTTTGAGCTTAAAAAGTATTTTAGAATTTTTAAATGTTTTTATATCTAAGTAGTCTCTGGTTTTTAATTTTTTTTGTTTAATTTTTTCTAAGCCGCTGAATTCCCCCAAAACAAGTTATTTTAAGTCGACTGATCGCAACAGTCGAAGGAGAAAAATCAACTAGTCGCCGTCGAAAAAATCGATCGGCGTCATGTCTTATATGCACTTGGCCATTTTAAATATTTATTTAGCCGCTCCAGAAAATACTACTTGCCATGAAGTTTCACTTCTTCCGTGTGTCCCGAGACTCACATATTTTTTATTAATATCCTTTAATTGATGTGTTGAAGGTAGGTAATATTGATGTTCTTGATAATAATGTTTTTTTGCAGACATTTTAGTTTCAAGGGAGTCCCATTAAAATGATAAATGTAATTATGAAGAAACACTACAAAAATTAATTGTGTTTATGCATGTGTAATTATAAAAAAAGTACAAGCTAGTTCTAAAATCTAATGATTTAATTTTGTTTCATAAAATATTAAAATAGAAAGATTTTAAAATATTTTTTCCAAAACTTTTGCCTCAGATCAGATGACACGACAAACCCATACCATAATTTTGTGACACAGTGATTGCGAAGCATTAGCATAACGTAAATATTATAAGCATAAACAAACATAATATAAAAGTGTATATAATTAGTCTTTTTTACATTCATAATTAATTTATAAATGCTGCATTTCATGGCTTTTAAAAATAATAATATACCTACCATAACTTGATGTTGAAATTAAGAGTGAAAAGAATAAATTAAGATTTTTAGATTCTTAGCAGAAGCTACAAGAATTTATTTAAATTAAGAAACATATTTTATTTAAAAGTTGTTTCTTGGAATTTTTTATTTTTATTGTTTTTCACAAGATTATATTCAGTCAGAATTTATAATTAACAACAGTTAATTTAGTTTTAAAAATAATTTTGCCAAGTGTATAGAAGAGAACTTTTTCAGGCTTTTATAGTTCCATTTAATCTTCCCTAATGAATATTTAACAGCAATTTATTATAATCCGTATATTATGGTTGATGAACAAAAACTAGTTATGACACACTGTATTATACTACTACTATGTATAATGAAATGAAAACTTCACATTTTTACTACTTATGTTTTAAAAATATTGTACGTTCCTTATTTCAATTTATTGGTATTTCTTGCAATTAACATACATATTATTTATATTTATAGTATAAAGAAAATAAAAGTCGAATTGCAAGTTTGAGATTAATGAAACTGTAAAGTAAATAGTCAAATTAGTTTTTATGTGTCTCTAATTTGTTCATAATTTTTTCTGTGATGTGATTAGTAATGCAGATTGATTGAAATTTTATTCGCTGGAAAATGTGTAGGGGGAAAAAACAAAAAATTTTTCCACAAAAATAGGCTTTAGAGTCGAAAAGTCTAATAAATAAAAACGCTTTCAAAAATATAATAAAAGGATCCATTCACAACGATTTAAAAAATATTTTAAAAGGATGCATACACAAGCAATTGATAAATTAGTACAAATTCCAACTAAAAGATAAGAATCGAAACCACAACCGCATAGGTTACGACGCGCCGTGCCATGCCGTGGAATAATGAGATAACACCAAGACCCCTATACCATAACAGCGAATACTTGAGCCGAAATAAAAAATTCAAGCACAAAATTAGAATGAGGTTTGTGTTAAGATAGATTATTAATAGATTTTGTTATGTAAATAAATGTAAAAAGTAAATAAACTTAAGGATAATTAATTAATCGTTATTATTATAATTCGAATAAAAATTTAATATAAAAAGTAATGTGAAAAAATAATATACCTAAAAAGTAAATAAAATATTACAAAGAAGCATTAAACTTGTACATCTAAATAAGACTTGTATAAATTTATTACAAAGAAGACCTGGATTGACTTTTTTTTTTGAAATAAATCCTCTGGATAGTAAAAGTCTTCGGTAAGTAAGAAAGTTGTTGTTAACATCACGCACGTGTATATTTTTTGTTCAATGAAATAAATAAAAAAAAATTCAGTGAAATTAAAAGTTATTTTATTAAATTTCAATTTCACTTTAAAACAACTTTTTTATTAATTCAAATTTCAAATATAAATTTAATAACATATTCACGTTAATTATTTTGGATTATCAAAAACTAATTAATAAAATTATTGTATTATTTTCAATATTTTGTTACATATTTTTTAATAAAAACTACGGTGACTTACGAATGGCAATTGAAATTTCCCAATTTCGATTGAAACATAAGTACATAATTAAAATGAAATATTTTAACGCAGGGAACACATTTAATAGGTAACAAGTAATAAAATGATATTTGTTAAATTAAAATATTTAAATGAAGTTGCCAGCCAGAATGGTTGCTTCGAAAAATGTAAATAGAACGTGAAGAATATAGCATCTTTTGGAAAGTTATTCTTTTAAAGAAAAAAATTTAACAATTTTGCCATAATTTATACATAAGCCAGGTATGAACAAAAAGAATGAACCTTTTTTTGCTTTAATTTTGGAAGAAAATGTTTATTATAGACATCATTCTATATGTTATGAAGCAAATTTTCAATAATTGGAGTCATTGCTAACAACAAAAGAGCGATAAGTTTTGAAAATTTGAGCTATTTATTATTCGAAAATTAAGATTAAAGTATTGATATTTATATAATATTTATAAAGTGTTTTCCTAGCATAAGCATTGAAAAATGTGAATATAAAAATATGTTGTTCCACAATAGTTGTACATCTATAAAAATGCAGGTTAACTTTCGTTTATTCTGATTTTCCTAAAAAGGATTTAGTCACGAAATTATAATTTGTTGATGAATTCGTAACAGATCCAGTTTATCACTTATATATTTTTATTGATTGTGAAACATATGTTTCTGTTTATTTTTTAAGAAACATGAAAAGATATATCTTTAAAAGTTGTATTGGACAAAATAAAGATACTCACATAACGAATAATAAAAAAAAATAACATTTTGAAATTGCTTCAAGATGTAATAATTGCGCTATCAATAAAATCTTGTTAATTTTTTTCTCAGTTTTTGTGAGAAAAAAACTAGAGTAATAAAAACTTTATATTATGTAGGTATAGTGTAAAAGCTATAAGTATATTCATACATATGAAACTAGTTTACTAAGTGGGTATATAATGTAAAAGCTAAAGCAGCTATACAAAAGATAAGTTTTAATATGAATAAAAAGATGAAATAAAATGGTCACTGATCTATTGCGATTGGGTTAATAACATTTTGAGCAAAAAAAAATGTTTTTTTTTTATTTTAAGTTATGAAATTTTTATAATAGGTATAAAAATAAAATCCAATTAAAAAAAGTTGTGTACGCAATTAATTTATATGAAATAAATAATTTGTTACTTCAAAATGGTAACAAGGATATAGTCAATTATGGAAAATTGTAAATTCAGTAAATATAATATTTTTATTTATATCGTATTTGTCAACTAAATTATCGATTAAGTCAAACAATTGTACGACTAAAAATATGTTGAACCGTTGAGCTTGTAATATTTTACTTGCTATTGCTAACCTGTTGTTTGAAAAACTCACATATACATTCAGATTCGGTTCCCCACTAAAACTTTAATATTCAAAAACTAACCCTTTCAAATTTTTAACAGGGGAAGATAATAAAATGGCTGTACCTTAGCAATATCATTGATATAATAAACAGAAATGAGTACAGCCCCACCCGAATATTAGCCCCATGGAACTTCAATATTAAAGTATAACGCGAAAGTTCAGAAATTAATCAATTGGAACTGTAACTATTAAAAGTAGACAAATATGACAAATATTGAATTTTTAGTTTTCACAATGTAGAAAAAAAATATAGGTATTTCAAGTTTTATGTTCGTCAAATTAAAATAAATCAAAAACTTTTTACTTCATAAAGTTATAAATTTATGTCTAATAATGCCTACAACTTGATAGGTATATATCTTATCTTTTTATCAATACACTTAATATCAAACAATTCTAAACCTATTGTAGACATCTGAAGTTTAACGCATCAAATTTCTTCGAAACTTAAAATAACTAAAAATTAAATAAAACTTTTTTGTTTACTAAATATTTTTAACTATCTTAAGTAATTTTTATAGAAAGCCTATAACTTAAAAACAAAAAAAAAATCAAAGTTGAATTATATGTTATTATCTTTTTACCATATTTTTCAATGAAAACGAAATAATGAATAGGTATATCTTGTAAACTTGTAACAATAATATTATTAGTTACCTACTACCACTATTTGTTACTAAATGTAAAAATTATTTTACACATTAATTATTTTGTAACATATATATTACAGCTGCTGTGCTTGAATATTATAACTTTAAAATATAAAACATTAAAATATTTCTAAATTTTTTTTAGAATTTTAATGTCTATTAAATGAGTTAGATTTTATTATAATAATTCAGAATTTTAAGAGGAAATAGTAAAAACTTTTAGTTATTAAATTTTCAAGGGTACACTCTATGACAACAATACAATATGAAAGAAAAAAAAAATTTAATTTCCAAAAATCTATCTCGAAAATCCGGTTATAGTCAAAGATTTTGTAGTGTAAATATAACGCTCAGAAAAAAAAAAACAATAAAAGTACATCACGAAATTTAAAGATATCGTGAATTTCATTGACTTGAAAATTTTTACAAATTACTCATATTTATTATTTTTTAAAAGATTGATATTCTGACAAAAAAAAACAACAGAGAGAATTAATTTTTAAATGTCAGAAGTCAAAATATTATGTCTTATATTAATAACAACATTAAAATTAATAGTTGTTCAATAAAAAAAAAAAAAAAATTAAACACTGTAACTTAACAAATTCATTTAACAGCCGATTCTAGATATGTACATTATCAAATTATATATAATTAAGAAATTAGATTAAAAAAAGTTAAACTAAATTTTTATAATAAAATTTAGCTGTGAGTTCGCAAGTAAGTTACCAACTCGTTAAAAACTACCATAAAAACGCTCCATAAAAGTCAACGTAATAAAAATTTTACTAAAAAAAAGTTCTTCTTGGAAATACCAAAATTTGTCTTAAAATAATAGAAAAATTAATTATAGAATATGAATTGACTAATTAAAATAATATTAATGATTTAATGACTAAATGCTTTCATTTTTCGTTTAGTCACTGCGCAAATAAACTTGGATTAATAAATAATGAAACAGAAGGAAAAGAACTAATGATAAGAGGTCATAGGAGTTTAGCTTACGAACTAAAATGACAAATGAGTTATAATAAATGTATATAAGTATATTTTTTTTATAAATAACTACATAAATAATAGTTGCTTCTGAAAAGGTTGTTGACAGAATTTTATTCATTTATAGTTGATTTATCGTAAAGTTAACAGACACCTAACTAGATTGTTTTTAAATCTTAATTGTTAATTGAAACTAAAATAAGTTTTCAAAAAAACATAATTTGAAATGTAGGCCTTAGAATAAAGACAATGTATCTAGTTATAATTATTAACAAGATAAATCTATATTAATTTTTCATGGTAATTGTTTACAATCTTATTGACTTCTCTATGCTTTTGTTTACTCAATTTCAATTTACGGATTTCCTATAATTGTCTTTTTATTTCGTAGAATAATAGTTTGATCAAATAAAACCTCAAAGCCAAATTAATTTAAGAAAGATTAAAGAGAAGTAATATAGAGATAATGTAGTATAGAAAAAAAAACCAGTAATATGACAAATTTTATTAAAATCAATTTTTAATAATTTATTCTAGTCTAAACTTTAAAGGAAAACTACAAATTTGTCATTCAATCTACATTAAACAATAACATAATGTACATTTTATAATAAAAATAAATAGTAATAAAGTACTAAAGAAACTTAGGATGACTTCCGTAAATATTGTTGTTCAAAGTTGCCAACTAACACCGGCTAATAATTCAGATTAAAATGACTTCAGTCTTCAGGGAAGCTCAACTTGTGCTTTTGTATCATTGAGACAATTCATCAATAATTTCTTCTTTCAAATTTAAGACCGAACTAAATAAAAACAAGTTGAAAAACTGAATTATTTTAAGTTTATGACTTTAGCGATTATTACATAACTAATTTTGAGCACGATTTATTTTTGTGTTTTCTATTATATATGATTCTATTTTACAAGAAATTTTAATACGTTATACCTATAATCTCCTAAGCCGAAAATAATATATATTCACTTGGTTATACTTCTATTATCTAATAAAGATAAACTTTGGAAAAAAGTTTGTATTTTTACCGTAAACAAAAATCTTATAATTCTTTTTAATTCTTTAATTAAACTATATATGTAAAACTATAGTGTCTTTAATCTGAAATTACTCCATATGAATTTTGCGCTAATGAATTCTAATTCTATAAGCAATTACAAGGCTAATATTAATTTGTTGAAATTCACATTCTTCGAGTAGACTTCTATACAATATCAATTTATACACCTTATACTCTTATTTTCATTTGTGCTAAACACGCGGCAAAACAAAAAAAAAAATAAAAATTTTACAAAAAAAAAAATATATAATTTATAATGAAATTCTGCAATAAAAATAGATACAATATTTAAATATTATTATACTGTTATAATAAAAATGTGAAGGTTAACTTCTTATTACATAGATATAATAGATACAAAATGTTAGCAACAACAATATTTTTTTAAAAAAAAAAAAAACACAACAGATACAATATAACAGTTTAGCATCTTACAAGTTAAAACATAAAAGGTTTTTACAAAACAAAAAAAAAAATCTATTACTAACACCTGTATTATTAAATTATAGTATATTTTCATGGTATAAATATGGTCTAATTTTAGTTTCAAGTGCATAAAATTTGTTAAATTTTCATTGTCTGTCAATCTATTATTTTCGGTTTCAAGCTTACAAGTATAGTCGATACAATAACATAACTTTGAAAGTTTTTCAATTCATTTTGAACAAAACTTAAAACTTTTTTATCATAGAATAATTTTTATTAATTAGGGTTTGATTGCTGATGAAATTTTTTTTAGAATTTTCAATATAGGTACAAAAATAAAAAATATAAAGTTTCTTTATAGTGTTTTAATATTGAATCTTAATTTAAATTTTCAATATTTATGCAATATTTTAATTAATATTTATTTTTCTTATGAGTTATGGACATTGGTGTGGTGATTTAAAATTGTGCAATTTTGATTTACCTATAATAAAAAAAAAAAAACTTTTTTTTTTTGCAAAAACAAACAGAAGAAAAAAGACATAACTTAACAAACATTTGTAGTAAAAAAAGGCATAAAAAATACTTATTTACTAATGTATGTAAATCTTCACTAAATTGATAAAATTAATAACAAAATTTGAACAAAAATTCTGTTAAATCAAAACTTTAAAATATCATTTAAACATTTTTTTCCCTCAACATAGTAGAGGATAATGTCTCGACAACAATGTCATTGACTAACCTTATTTAAGGAAAATTTCGAAAACAGTATTCGAACATCACCATATAGATTATTTAGTTATTTTGATGCAAACTCTATTTTATTTTATTTAACAAAAAATCTAAATGAGTGTGAAAATAAGAAACTAATTTAGCTTCTTTTAATATAACATTTAGCTTTTATATGAATCCATGAAAAAAAAAAAAAAATCATACACATATTTTTTTTCTTTTTATGATTATTAGATAGAAATAACAGTATTATTATGTCATAATTTTACCAAATAATTTTTTTTTCTTCGTTTTCATTATTTTGTATATTATTTACTAATAATACTATTATTATTACTATATAATTGTTGAATGGTAATTTTTTGACATGTTAGAAATTTTATTTCGTTTTTTTTTTTCCAAATTATATAATTTTATTGTTTTAATGTTATTTAGTTTTTCTTATATGTACTTTACACTTTTACAGCAATTTAAAATTTTTAAATTGTGGAAAAAGAAGAAGATTAGTGTATACGTTACGTATAGTATAATTTACAACAATTATTAACACTTTTTTTCTTATCATCGTCCATCAGGGTAAAAATTTTATACTGTAATGTAAATATTTTTGGTGAGTTATTTTGTTTAAGAATATTTTTTTTTTTTATTTATTTAAAATAAATATGCAGTGCACGTAATTAATTTTAAATTAACTGTATAATTACCATATACAATTTAACTTTAAAAAATCAATATAAATGTTATTTTCCTAAATAGGGTTATAAATTCTTCTTCTAATTCTGATGGTTTAAATAAATTATATTTAGCGGTTTATTTTGAAAATACATGTAAATGTAACTTTCGAAAATAATATAATTCTATATAATATTGCTTTACCTTAATGTTGATGACCAATATATCCGATTTAATTACGTAAATATCTTCTTTATAAAAAAAATAAAATGTAAATTATTTTCTTGAGGATAAATAAATAAATGGCTTGGATGGCAAACCATTCTTTTAAAAAAAATAAATAAAGATTTATATCATATTATTTAAGTGAAAGTTAGTAGGAGTGTTACATATTATGTCACTCATAAACTGAATGTATGTTGTAATAAATAAATAGTAATTTAATAAAATATAATATGTCAAGTTGAATCATTCTGATGATGAGTTCTAAGTTTGACGCCAAATCGAAATATGTAATTTTATTTAACTTTTAAATTTTCAATAAATTCAAATAAAATTGTTTTCAAATTTATAATTATTTTAATTCGAGAGCTTTATAATTATATCAATTCGAGAGCTTTCAAAAATTAACCCGAAAAAAAATTTCACTAATGTTTTTAACTATATAAGAACCATCATAATTTAAGAAATGTTGCTAAACGTTAAGCACCTTGTATTTTGGTCATTCCTCCTATTATTTGATGCTACTAATTGCTAAATATGAATACAAAAAAAAATATAAAATAAAATTTCTCAATTTCTATTTTGAACTTGATCTACTTTATGCTTTTGATATAATTTTATTTATTCTCATCTCTGTTGTCATATGTTTTATTTTACGTTCAGTCAATTAAAACCAAAAAAAAAAAACGGAATAAATATTTTCAATATTTATTTCGGTAAATGCAAAATAAAAAAATGCAAAAGTTTTGATTATACATTTTTTTTTGTGTCTTGTGTGTGGTTTTTTTTTATTTAAATAAATTTCATTATTCAAATCCAAAATATTATTCCAAAATTTTGAATATTATTATAATAAAAATTATAATATTGCATGTACAATTTTTTTTTTTGTAAAAAAGTAGCTATATGGATTCAATGACCGGCCGAACTTGATAATTTTTTAATAATGAGCATTAATATAATTTAAAAATGAATTTGTGTGTTTGTGTTGAAATCCTTAGAATTACTAAATTAACGTCTATATAATGGGACAAATAAAAAGGTTTAATAACGATAAAATAAAAAAGATACAAATATCTGACCAGATATTATGGAATATTTATTGTAATTATAGTACTCCATGGTCCATTTTCTTTCTTTACATTATAATGTCTTGTCAACTTTTAGGTTATTAGACCAAATAAAAATTATACGATATTTTTAGGTACTTCAACATTCAATAAATTTTCCTTATTTTCAAAATCTTTTTCCATTTTATTTTCATATTATGACCAGAGAAATTTAGATAGAAAGTAGTCATTCAAAATACAAAATCAAAATAACATTGAAATGCAGGATTGAATTTTACACGAATAAAGGAAAAAAACATCATTAAAAAATCCAAAAATAAAAAATTACTAAAATATCAAAAATAAAAATAAAAAAAAAAACTAGTTGCACGTATGGAATAAAAAAAAAACTTAAAATTACCAAACAGAAAGTAAAATTTTTTTTTTATATATATAAAGTAAAATAATATTTATAAAATAATAATAATAAATTTCTTGAAATAATAAAATGAAAGTATTGAGCTTTATAATATTTATCAGTCTTGTATAACTGGTGAAAAATATATATATATATAGTTTTCAATCGTATAGATTCATTGATCATTGTTTCTTGAAATTAAATATATTTTGGTTACTGGTTATGTACATAAATAATTTAACCGCCGCCAGGCTTTTTAGAATATACACCTATTATACTTTTATTTTGGAATTTTGGCGGGTAGTTTATTTTTATAAGTCTTTCATTATTGTTATTTTATTATACTAAATATTTCCAATTAACAAATACCACGAAGATTTATTTTAATAAAAAATTTATGGTAAAGTGAAACAAAGTTGAAATTAAAAAATATAAAAAAAAAGTTAAATACTACTACAGGTGTTGTGTTATCTAATTTTTATGTTCCCAAAAATTAATTGTCAAGTTTTTATTTTATTGAACTTATTGGATATTTTTATTTATTTTGAATCTCATCCCCAGTCACATAAAATTAATTATTGACCGGATTGTTTCAATTACATTTGTGATCTGAAATAAGGATATTTCGACATTAAGTTATAAAAACAAGTTAAGGATATTTTAAAATTAAGTTATAAAAATAAAAACAAACTGTCGATTACGACTTGAGTACATTTTAAAATAATTTTTATTTATTTTTTGAAGCGATATACATTCATTTACATATTTTTTCTATTATTTTTACATTAAATTCTTCTAGTTAATTAGTAAACCCGTACCAACAAAAAAAAAACATTATAATTTTAAGTTTTTCTAACTTTTGATGGACCATACATCTCTTTGATGGAAATTAAACATAATCTAACTTTAAATTGTATTTGTAACTCAAGGCAAATTTGTTTTTCTATTTCTGATTACGGATTTAATATAAAATATAACAAAAATGTGGCAAACATCTAATGTGCCATTCAAAAACCAGTATTAATCTATATGTAAATTTTAAAACTAGTTATTTTCTAACAATTTCTTTCGCATATAAGGAAACTTATTCAATGTATAAATTTTAATAACTCAAGAAAAAAAAATAAACAGATCAGAATTCACGCTTATTTAGGTTCATTTGCCAAAATAACGTGAATCCAATCATCCACAATAAGACATTTCTATTATTCACATATTTTCAATATTATTTCCACTTATCAATCACACCTAACTATCACCGTAAATATTTAATTTAATTCGTTTTGGGAATAAAAAAAATTGTTTTTTTCGTATTTTTGAGTACATACTATTTAAATTTGAAATAAAAAGTATTGGTGCGCAGAAAAAACAGATAACTGGCGCAGCTATAATTTCTGTACAACCCGCTATATAGGTCAAATCGAACTAGTGGATGACGTTAGCGATATTTGCTACATGTCATAGCAAAGAAAAATAGCTAATAGTTTTACTTTTTAATACAATTGTCCAATATTTATCAAAGAAATTTCAGAAATTCATATTGTTTAAAAAAATATTTTTTCTTATTAGTTTTTCGGTAGAAAAAAAAAATAAAATTTATAACTTTCGAGTAGCAAATTGTAGGGAAATTCATTTGCTATATATTTTAGGAGAAGCTATTGTATATTTAATAATAAATGCCAGATTTTGAGCATATATTATCAGAAAATATTGCAGTTCTAACTTTATAACTGGTTCTTATAGCTAATTTTCCAACGAGTTTTTTTTTCAGTGTCTATGAATAATGAAAATTAACATTATAATAAAATCAAAAATCAATGAAATATAAGATATAATGTTATATAAAAAATTAGATAATAATACAAAAAATTATTTCCACTATTACATGATATGTATCTAATACTGAAAACAAATTGAGCTTGGAAAATTAGTTAGTATTTAGCAAAATAAAAAAAATATTAATTTCCTGAATTCACAGCTGTTTTATGAACTTCAATTTCAAAAATGTTTTACAAATATTTATTAAAACATAAATTTAAATATTCAAAATCTGGTCACAGCAAAAATCGAAAATTTTGAAGCAGTTAGATTCAGTATGTCTGTAAATATAGCTATAGTTTTTAAAATGCTAGTATTCTTGTTCCAATGAATTTATATGAACTAAGTATCACATATTTTATTTACATAACATTAATTTTTTTTTTAAAGAAATAACATAACTTTTTGTCACGTACAATGAAAATCATATTTCAGAAAATAATATGCAGCACGTTGTCGTCTCTTTGAAAATTGCAATATATAACACTAAAAAAAATATCATTAAAGCATAACAAGTTCAAAATTGTTATGAACTTATTCCTTCAAGGCACAATTTTATAGGAGTTCAACATATAACTAAAGGCCTAACCCTAAATCAAATTACCAATATCTAAACGCCCACTAAGAATATAATATATTTAAATTAAAGTCTTTACTCAAACAACATTTAATAATTCCACGCAAAAATCTCTTCATTTTATAGTTATTATGAAAATATTTTTACCATAAATTTTTTAGTATTTATTTTTGTTTTTCACTTTCTGTATCTATGGAATTTCAAAATAAGAATTTTTATTAAAGATAATACTAGATTTTCGAATATGGATTTAAAATATTGGTTTATTCAAATTTTAGTTAACTGATCATCATGCTTCACTTATTTTTTTTTGACAATATATGTTAAGATTAGAATAAAATAGTGTAAGTAACTTATTTTTGAAAAAAAAGAATTTCATTAATTTTTTTTTTTTTTGAAAACGAAAGATTTAAGACATAAACTTGATATTGCTATCAAGCAAATTTACACTTAATGTATTATGATTTTGAAATAAATTGAATATTATGTGAGAATATTAGAATAGATATTTTTTTTTACGTTCGTCGTAATTTTTTTAATATTTTGTTTTACTTCTTCTATATCTAATATTAGCTGATCAAAAAGAGATTTTCATATTCATTTTCTTTAATTTCTTCTTTAAATCCTCATATTATTGATTAAGTTGACTTTTAAGTGCGGTTGTAGGACCAATAAGAAATGTTTTCATTCAATTTCTTCCAAATGAAATGATTTCATTATTTTTTGTCAACCTTTTCAAGGCTAACTTATTCATTTTAACACAAATAATTTTTTTTTTGCTAATTTAATTGTATTGCAAATTAAACAAAAAAAAAATGTTGGCAAAAATTGAATAAAAATCTTTTTTTTTTTGGTTTTTATTAATATTCAAATATAAGTCAATCAAAATTTCGTAACTTTTTAAAATAAAATTTCATTATTCCACTTGGTTCTAATTTAACACGAATCCAATTTATAATAAAAATACTTTCAAGTCCACTACACATATTTCCTCTGGTAAAATTATTGAATACTTGCAATTTAATATGATTTTTCATTTATAGCATTGAATAAGTTTTATAAAGTCTAGAAATTATTATTCACTTATAATCTGATAAGAAAATTTATTCATATTTTTCGGGCTTGGAGTTTTTTTTGTAAAAAAAGTTTGCAATAATCTTTTTTAAATTCTGAATGTGCCACAATTCAATATTGCAGCTTTGAAAGCGAAACCACCAACAAATATTAAATTAAAAAAAAAAAAAAACAAGAAATTTTTAACAAATAACACATAAACGATTTTGTAACAAAATATTATTACCCAGCAGTCAGTCCATATCAACTAAAAATTATAAAATTAACAAAAAAAAATAAAATTCGAGTATAATGGTTAAAAAATTGGTAAGACCAGAAAATCAATTTGAAAAGAAAATAAAATTTATGATTAACTCCATTCTGCAGATAAAAAATGAATGCAAAATAATTTTATTACGAAAAAAGTTCATTATTAAGATTACAAAAAAAAAAAAATACATAAATTCCCATATATATATATTTGAAAATAAAAATCAAATTATCATCTTACATTTATTTATTTTTTATTGAACATTAAAAGACTTACCGGAAACATTTTGGAAATGTTTTTTTTTTTATTTTTTATTCACAATGCAATTTCCGTTTCGAAGCAAATAGGGTGTAATCCTCAGAAAAAATTCGTTATTTTATTAGTTTTGAAAATTTTATTCAATAAAAAAAATAAATAAAAAAAAATGTGAAAAATTAAATTATTGCAAAATTATTTTGTTTTAATTTTATTTTTTCTTAATTTTTTATACCAAAATTGTTTTTCCACTTTTTTCCCACACAAATAAAAAAAAATTTGTGGATTATTTAATAATTTTTTTTATACTAAAAAAATTAAAATATTTTGTTTCATGTATTTTTTTGTTAATAAATTTAAATACATGTATATATTATTTTTAAAAACTATTATAAATTTGTAGTAATTTCCTTTTTTGTAATATTTTGCTCTCGTTATTAAACTTTTTAAGCTTACATGTCCCGAAAAATTTTTTGTATTTTCTTTTATTGTATTTATTATTATTATTATTATTATTTTTTTTTTTTTTTTGAATAAGTTTTCCAGAAAACGATATTTACTATTCAAGAGTTAACGCTGCACTGATCTATAAGAAAACCTACTGACAATCAGTTAAAAAATAAAAATAAAAAATAAAAACTTTAAAGAACCCCACTTTAACCACCTTCCACTACCAAATCCAAAAAAAAAAAAAAAATTATGGAAACATAACAATTTTAATTTTATTAAGGTGGAGTCACATTTTGATTATAAATATAATATGTAGTTTATTTTAATCTGACATTATAAACAGCGATGATTTTTAGCTCTTATGGTATAACCATATTGAAATTCACTTTTCTGTTGAATTTTGAAGAGATCTTGGAGACACTCAATGAGTATTTTAAATAATTATAACATTGGAAAACCAAAGTGAGCAAAAGTGTAGTTAATGAGTTTTACATAGGCGCAAAGAGTACTTTTTGTTTGAGACACGTTTAAACACAATGATAATAAAGTGAGCAACGAATTTCCAGTTTTATTTTGACATATCTTAAATAGAACTAGACTATCTATATTTTTCCAAAAAACTATCTATGTAAAACACATTTTTGCGAAACTTTTACGTTTCCAAATATTTTAAAAATCAACTGTGAAACCACAGAATAATAGTTTATTTGAGTTCAAAACAGATTTCAAATACCTGTAATAATTTAATTTATATGATCCCTAACTTCGTAAGTCAAATGTGTAATACATATTTAATTTAAAATAAAAATTATTTCTGAAATATTAAAATTTTGACACTTAGATATAAAATGATATTAATATAATACTTTCTATATATTTGAAATGGCTTTTAATTTCAATATTTTTAAATAGATATTTTGAATAAAAATCTATAAAAATTTACAGATAGTTAGGTAAGAACATAAACAAATTACTTGCACACATAACATATTTGTTTTTGATCCACGCTAAAAATATTAAATTCGCGTAAACACGTTATTCAATTATTCTGTTTTTCCAAATGGTATCATATAAGGCATTATTATGATATGATGGTTAGTTTTAAACGTGAAATATGTATAGTGAATAGAGTTATTTCATTTTGAAGAGCAAATTTAATAAAATTTTACGCTATCATTATTATGTATTCACTACAAATTTTATAATACTACTAAATATTTTTTTATAGAATTCAAAATTTAAGATAATGCAAAAGGTTTGTTCTATCGTGTTCATCCTTCTTTATTAAGAAATAATAGGAAGTATGGATTTTTCGAAGACAGGGCGGTATTTTTAATTGATAAGATAATAAAAGTAATTTTAATTGATAAGTTAATAAAAGTAAATTTAAAATTATTGAAATGAATTACAGTGGTTTTCCCGGGTTAATTATGAATGATTTCAAGATCATATTAGTTTCTTTTCTTTAAAGTTAGTGAGTTTTTTTCACTTCAACAGTTTCTGAAGTCCATCATTTATTCCGTATGTTTCTCACACAAATTAAAAATCAAGCTTTTAATGATTAAAATGTACATAAATTTGAATTTTCTTTTTTTAACTCTTATAAGCTCTTTATAAGAGAAAAATTGTTGTTATCCATTTTTTTACATAAATTTTTTTTGGGAGCGAAATTAGTTCATTTATTTATTTACAGTTTGAATTATCGAAAAAATGATGATCTTTAAAAAAAAAATAATTTGCATAAATAAAATAATTAAGAATTTTATATGCAGGAAGACCTTTAAAGCTTTATTATTGTTTATTTTATTAAATCGGTGTTCTTAATGGGTTTTAATTATCTCAAATATTTTATATATTTTTGTCATAAAAAATATTTGTTGATATTTTTATGAAGTTAATAGTATTTACGACTGTTTTAATTTTGAATATTTTTTTTTTATAATATATATAATGGATTGATGGCATAATTTAATTTAATTTTAAAATAATTAGATGACACCGTAAATTCGTAAAAGAAATAAAAAAATTTAATACGGTTATACGGTGTTGAAATAATTTTGCACATTATGGGAATTTCATGAGATAAAATATGATGATAAAAAAAAACTGACGGAGTAAACTGCCAAATTATTATATTAAAAATATTCAAACTTAAAAAAAAATCAATTTATATTTTTAATATATTTCAATTGGCCTACAAAATTTTCCTCAGAATGTTGTTATGCTTGCGAAATCATTTCTATGCCGACATTGAAGATTACTATTAAAATCAATTTGTTGATAGTTTTATGTCTTTAAAAAATTAAAACTTTTATTTATTTCTAAGTATGTATTTTTAAAGTTTTCTTGAAATAGATAGGTATTTATTTTTACTCAAAACTGCTAAAAATGGGTTTAAAACAAAATTAAAAAAAAAAAAAAAACATTTTTATTGATTGCGTACAATGTTTTATGTTTATTATAGAATTAATTTGGCAATTATAAACAGTACAAAAAAAGACGAAATTTGAAATAACATCAACAATGTTCACTATTCAATATTTCAACAAGTAGACATTATTATTGATTTATTTTGGTATATTCCCAAATGTTCTTTTAATATTCAAAATTACTTGAATTGTGATCATTGGGATGATTTTTTATATTAATCTAATTAATTTTTTTTTTAAAAACATACATTTTTTTTTTTTGATAATAACGTGAAAAATATTGATAATTTCTAAGTTTCAAAATTATGAAATAGTTGCTTTTGGGTCATTAAAAAAGTTTACAACTAAATAAAATTATAATTAAAATCTGAAAACAATAATAAATTTCTTGATTTAGTTAGTTTAGTAAACCAAGTAAAATATATTACTTGAAAAATAATACTGTCATCAAAAAGGAAATAAAATCAATAGTTAAGAATGATTTTGTTTTTCTATCTATCGTTGGTTTGTGATTCCAATAAAAAAAAAAAACGAAAAATTTTATTTAAATCATACTTTTAGTTTTCTGGATTTAATTGCTTCAATTCATTTAGATCATATTTAATTTTATTTTCACATGCATCTCCAATTGGAACATTTGATTCCAAATGTGGTGGAACTTTAACATTAGGAATCAAATTATTCAATTTTTTATAATTATGTATTGTCTTTAATATTGGATAAACAGGTCTTGATTTTTGAACAACATCATTTAATAAAGTTTCACCGTAATTCAAGAAAAATTTATCACAATCATCATTGATCGAAGGATTACATTTTTGTTCTATTATTTTTTCTAGTTTACTATGCTCTTTTTTCTCTTTAATTTGCTCAAATAATGTGTTACGAACTTCTTTATGCTTTCTAATCTTATCTGCTCGTTGTTCTAATAAGAAATTCTGATTGATTTCATCATTTTTCAAACGATTAGCGACAGACCATTTAAACTCTTCATTTTTTCGATCTTGTACAGCTTTAATTCTCATGCTCTCTTCTAAATGATGCTTGATTTTTGCCGCTTTTAACTCTTTAGCGCGCATAATTTTTTCTTTTTCTTGAGCATCGTACTTAATACAGAAATCATTCATTTCATTTTGGTAACGTTTTTCAGCAATACCATCAACATCAACAATCACCTCAGTTAGCCTTTTGTAATTTTCAGTTGCTTTTTTTTCTTTCTCAATTTTTTGTTGTTTATCTTTTTCTTTTTTAATTTGAGCAATTTCTCGTTTACTCTCATTATAAATACAATTTATTTGATCTTCAATTTGTCCTTCCATTTTTTCTCCTAAAAATTAACATATAAATATGAATATGTAAAATTTTTGAACTTTTTGTTCTCATAAAATTGAAATGATTTAAATTAATAGTTAATACTTATTTTTTAAATGAATTCTAGTTCTTAATTTATGAAGGTAAAACTAAAGAGATAGGTTCTTATACATTTTATTTTGGAACTGTATTATGTATTAATTTTATTTATTACTAGCTGTACCCGCACACACGTTGTTGTGGAACACACGTTTTAAGTGAAATTTTGGTTGTCAGATTGATGAACAATTATAGGAGCCAGTTATTTTATAAATTTGGGAAAATATCTAAGAAGAATTAATATTTATCATTTCTACTTATTCAACACTTAAATTGTATGAAATCGAATGGAATGATATCCTTCCCTTAAACAGGTTTCCAAATCAAAATTTGTGTTTTTAATCCTTACTCCTTTTTATGAACCAAATTTGAATGAAATCGGAAGAACTTTTGCAGTCCTCCCTGGGTTTCTGGGTAGGGTGCCATTCAAATTTTACAATAGCCTATAACGACCCGAGACAAAAAGACGGTGTACATTTCGAAACGATCGGTTGAGTGGTTAGTTTTTAATATTTGTAGTTATTAGTAATAAAGAAATTGATTTCTATATATTCGAAGAGACCCCCTAAAAAGAGGGGGCCAAATTTTTTGTTACGGAATTCGTGTTTAATCATTTTTATGTACCAAATTTAAATGAAATCAGACAAACTTTTGAAATCCTCCCCTAGGGTAGGAGGTCAATAAATTCTTTGTTACGAAATTTGTGTGTAATTATTTCCTCTTTTTACGTGTCAAATTTGAATGAAATCGGACGAACTTTTGAAGTCCGCCCCTGGGGGAGGTCGCTGAGTAGAAGGTCAACAAATTTTTTGTCATGAAATTTATGTGTAATTATTTCCTCTTCTTCCGTACGAAATTTGAATGAAATCGGACTAACTTTTGATACAGGGATGTCAACTGGGGTGCTTTACCCTGGAGTTTCCAGTTTTTCAACTAAAACTCCAGTCTCCAGGTTTTTTTAGTTTTTTTTCCAGTTTTTATCAAAATTAATAATTTTAAAGTAAAATAGAAATTCACATAAACCATTCATCAGTAGATGTCATTTTACTTTGTAATTCATTAAGCTATAGTATCATTTGTTCCCAATCAAAGTAATTATATAACTTAAAAAAAACGTTGCAAAAATAATTGATCTCATTAATTTCAAACCTAACTATCATCTTTTTCTAATTTCAATTATTATGTATATTTTTTATATTACTTTTTATAAAGTTTTATTCTAATTTGAACAATCTTTGAATGTGTGGTTTATTTTATGTTTCGTTTGTTTATGTTAATAATAATGTAATTTATAATTTATTATTTTTTCTATTGTTCTATTTTTTATAGTTTTTCCCCGGTCAAGAGTTGGCAACCCTGCGTTTTGAAGTCCGTCTCCATGGGAGGTCAACAAATTTTTTGTTACGAAATTTGTGTGTAATCAGTTCTTCTTTTTACATACCAAATTTGAATGAAATCGGACCAACTTTTGAAGTCCGCCCCCATGGGAGGTCCCTGGGTAGGTGGCCAATCAAATTTTAAAATAGCCCATACCGACCCTCGACCTGACACAAAGACATGGTGTAAGTTTGAAAACGATCGGTTGAGCGGTTTAGGAGCCTATTCGGAACAGACAAACAGACAAACATACAACTTCTGCTTTATATATAGATATAGATAGATAGATAGATAAATAGATAAAAGATTGAAAAAACAATTTTAATTCTAAAAAAATTCAATAATTATCAAATTGATAACTCTACTCACTTTGACGTCTCTGTTCCACCATTAACATTGCTTCTAAAGCATTCTTTCTCATCATTTCTTTTTTACGTAGTAAATTTGCTTTTTCTCGTTCAATTTGATTTCGAACTTCTTGATCGATTTGATCGCTCAGTTTTCTCTCATTTTCAAGCAAATTTTTTGTATTGTTCTTTTTGTTTACACATTGAATTTGTATACAATTTAATAATTCTTTTTTATATTCATCATGCATTCGTTTCGAATCTAAAATTCGTTGTTGACCTCCTTCAACCCAAGGAACAGCTTGTTGTTTAAATAGCTCAACGTCTTTCATACGTTTCTCTTTTTCAATAACTTTAATTTCATTTTGAATTTGAATTTGAGTATCTCTAGCTTTCAAAACTTCGCTAAACATAAAAGCACTTTCTAATTCTTTAGGACCAATGTCCTGTCTTCGAAGCATTAATTTTGCTTGTTCAATTTTATCAAGTCGAGCTTTTTCTTCATCATCTAACAACTTTTGAAACCATATTTGATCTAAAAATTAATTTATAATTTAAATACACCAGGATAATTAGAAATATTAAAATACCGAATTAGATATAGGGATATTAGTTGTATAAGTACGTAGGTACCTACATAATCACCTATCAATGATATAATATCAACAAAAAAATCAGATCCTGGATAAAACTTCAAAACTTACTTGATAGGTACTTAAAATAAAACTATACCGAACCTTTTTCTAACTTATCTTGATCTTTTGATTTTTTATTTTCAAATGTTTTATCGGTATGACCGACAACTCCGATTCTTGACCAGTTTTGTTTCAAATCAGCTGATCCTTGTCTCAGGTACTCCATATATCCATTTTCTTCATTTGTTTGTTCAGCCAGCTCTTCATTTTTCCTCAATCGATGTAAAATTTCATTATATTTAGTTGAGGAGAGAAATAAAGGTTTTTTTTGGTCAATTTGAGCCTCATTAGCACATTCAATTTTGTTCATTTTTTCTATATTATTTATTATATAAAAAAATTTAATTTTTATTCTACCTTTTTTTTTTTTTATTAGAAAATTTGATTATGTTCAGGAAACAAAATAATTTTCTGGCTTAAAAATGACGTTGTTGTGGAAACGGTTACAAAAATGTTGCTTCGATCCTAATTTTTTTGGATAACTCAACTCGGATAACTTTTTTACTTTAAATTTATATTTTTGTTTTTTGTTTTATTTTTTAACGAATAATTGTTAGCTTTGCCAGCTTTCTTTACTATTTTCAGTTTTCAATACTTTCCGCCCTGGTTGTACATTTGATAATTTTTGTATCATTCATATTGTTTTATTTGAAAGAGCAAGTTTTGGGCTGCGGCGACGCGCTTATTAAAAAACTAAGCGACGTGCGGCGTTATCAAATTGCTAAAAAAAAAGCAAAAAAAAATAAATAAAAAAAAGGTAAAAGCAAAAAAAAAACAAAAAAAAAACCAAAATATATTAGAAAATTTTTTAGCACACCGATACAAAATATTAAAATGCGACGCAATGCGTACGCACTGAGACGTCGACAAATATGTTTTGAGACGGCGACCAAAAAAAATGGTTTGCGGCGGTCAGGGCTCGGCGTATTTTATTGTAGGATTCTGACTATGAGAGGTTCCACTCATATAAAAAAAAAAGTCAGAACCGTTAATATTTATTTGTGAACCTAAATTAGTTAAATTTTAAACCGTACAAACATGCCATTTTCCGTTAAGTTTTTATTTTTTTGGTTTAATTTTGTTTGACACATTGTGAAACAGCTGTTCTGAAGGGAAAAAAACTGTTTATATACTTATATTATTCTTATTATATATTTTGATATTTTGCAAACTTCTATAAAAATAAATAATAAAAAAATTAAATGTTATATAAAAGAATTATAGAAGATGGAATGAAACTGTGAATAAGAACAATGTTTTAAATAAAATTTAACGTGTTTAGTGTTAATTTTTTTTATTCTTTGATTTTGAATTATACCTAAAAAAATAAAATTGTAAATAAAAAAAAAAAAAATAATAGCAAATAATTGCAAATAATTATATTTATATCAATACAATAATAATAAATATTTATATTTTATAATTGTTTAAAAAATTAAAATGTTATCGAATTTTAAGTAAGAAAAAAGAAATGTCTTATTCAGAATTAGAAAGCGGATATCAGGAAGATATGAAATCTATGAGACCAGAGTTTTATGCGGTAAGATTTTTTTATTTTATTTTTTTAATTTTAAAAGCAAATTAATTTATTTTTTTTTAAGAATTCTCGAGTTAGGTATTACAAAAATCCAATTTTCTTCTTTTTTTTTTTTTTTAGAACACATTATTATCATCTTCTCACGTCATCATTCTGTGAACTTGGGACAACAAAAAATTAATTTTGATCAGAATTAAATTTTTTTAATTATTACCTATCGCTCGATATTTAATTTGGGGGAAAAATAGGTGTTAATAATTTTTTGTAATATTATATTTATACCTAGTTAGGTAGGGATGTTAGGTGTCTAATTTTCTGGCAGCCAATCCAAAAAATTATTCCTTAATTGCTTTTGTTGATTTCATTACATAAATTTCGAATGTTCTTGAATAGAAAAAAATCAATAATTGATTTTTATTCAAATTTTTAAAATTAAATATAGATATAGGGGTAGATACACATTATTGTAATAAAAATAATTTCTTAAATATCTATTTAAATTTTTATAATAATTTTCAAATTTAGTAAGGTAACAATTTTAATTTGTTTTGTCCTAATTTTACTTGACTAAGTAATTTTCTTCCTACTACTACACAGCTTTAAGCGATTTACCTAAACCTAGTTAGGTAGGTACCTACTTAAAGAGAAAAACATAAAAAAAACTCTTATCTAAAGAATAAGTTACAACCGAGATTACAACAATGAAACCACATGAGTATAATTTAGAATAGGTATTTTTATTTTATTTTAATTGTTTACGATTGAAAAGTGTAGGTAGTAATACTTGTGTCATACAAAAAAATTGTTTATAAACGATAAAATATTACAGAATTTTTAATTTAATAATTTTATAATAAAAAATATGAAATTTATTTAAAGTTCGTACCTACATACCTACTTAATTAATTTAGAATAACAAAATAAAACACATTTAGTTAGGTGAATAATTTTTTTTTTTTTTTTTTTATATTGAATACTAGAAATGGTTGGTTAAGAAGTTAGGTACCTTCTACCCACGAGTACCTTATCTTAATTAACTACGATTTCTAATTCAGAAAACTTTTAATTAACCTTGAACAATGGAATCATAATAATCCTATATATAAATTAAAATAATAAGCCTAATAAAGTAAAATAATAATTTAGAAAACGATAAGAAAGAAATATAAAATCAAGAATCTTATTACAAACATTATTAAAAATAAAACTAATTAAGCATAAGTAGTAGGTATATATTTTCATAACTAACAATAATCGGAATAACCATTAATTTCAAAATCCAAAGAATATCTCTAGTTTTGTTCATTCAAAAGTTTCTGTCTTCTGCTGTGTTTCAGAGTAATTTGTAATTTCAAATTTATTATGGTCGATATAGCTTTATAGTTTTATTCTCATCAACGATTTTTAAACAGAAATGTACAAAACTTTTGATACTGGTATATCGTATAAGTACTTATCTATTTATTTCATATACTTACTTACTGAATGATTTCATGTTTTATTATCGTATTATTTTTATGTTTGCTACACTTAGATCTGTTTACTTTTTATTTATTTTTAATTAACTACTAAAAATTAATTAGTCAATATTAAGAAAAAGTAAATTTAATTTAAAAAAAAAACCATTATTCAAAGTATTAATTCATCCAGTAATAAATTTGTGATTATAAAAGCGGTCTATGTGAATAAATTATTTAGTTTAGTGCAACAAAAAAACATTTCATAATTCTATCAATTTTTTTCATTATTAGCAAAAAAAAGACATAGGGTCAAGTGGGGTAATGGTGAACGATTTTGCAACTTCACAAAAAAAAAAGTTTAACATTATTTTTTCCTATCTTTGCTTGGTCGTAGAAAAAAAACCCATACGTTGCTGGAAAGCTGAACTTCTTCACTATCTTATGTATTTTTTGGATTTCTAATTTGAGGTACAGTCCCAGTGCTGTAGCTGATTCCGTAAAGTCGACGATTTTTACATTTACCTCACAAAAATGGGGTAAATGTGAACTGGTATTTATCTACACTAAAAACTCGACAAATTTTTTTTCCTTTTTCGCCAATCGCACGTAATCGACTAGGATCATTTTAAATCCACTTTCATCAGCGTTAAAAATAAAACAGGCATCTTCAACATCTTTTATGTTAATTTTGTTGCAAACACTTTCCAATTTGTCGTAAAAATCGTAAATTATTGTTGGTTTGTGTGCAACTTTCCTATATTTTTGAAGATATTCTGGCTTTTTAATAGATAGTGAAGGATTACGTGCAATAAGTGATCTGAACCAATCCAATCCAGCATACCATTAACGAATGGTGTATTTAAATTTTTGGATAAAACAAAACTTTATATAAGACCTAGCAATTTGTCTCTGTCACATGGATAGCCACTTTTTGCACGAGCTAATAGGCATTCAGCAATTTCTCCTCCACTTTTTTTTTGGCAATGTGTTCTTAACGTAATTTCTGGGCATTTTTGGTCCACTTCTTTATCTTTAAACATAAAATAAGATTTTTTTTTATTTTCACAATTACCCCTTTTTATGTTCACAATTACCTCACACATTAAAAATTAAGGGGTAATTGTGAAAGTTAATTATTTCACTTTGTTTTTATTTTTATTTATAAATGTATTTCATTTTATTTAAATTAATCCCTTATATTGCTAAAATAAATAATTTTATTTTACTAATGTCAAATTTTCACTAAAATAAAAAGGTTTAAAAAAACTCTTCTCAACTGAAAAACACTTTTTTTTTGGAACTTTTTTCAAATACTTGCTGTCAAGTAGAAAATGTACAAAACACTACGAAACTTTTTTCACACGTGCAGAAAATATTATAATTTGTATTTACGCTTCAAATTTTTTTAAATTGTAATTTTTTCCAAGGCTACTTTTACCGTTCACAATTACCCCAATTCACAATTACCCCACTTGACCCTAAATGCCTAGTTTCTAAGATCTAGTTATGACGAACATTTTGGGATTTTTTATTAACCATAATGCATTTAAACCTTTTTGGATCAGCAGATCACAACATGCCCTGCAAATCTCTGAAAACATATTTTCTTGGCGGGCTTGAAGAAATGACGATACTCAATGCTCCCTACCAATTGCGCATCTCTTTAGCTTTTGTTTTTCATCTTCATCTTTTAAGAACAACAAGGCTACTACCACGACACAATACACAGTTCGTGATCGCAATGTCTTCAGAATGTCTTCTTGATTGTGTCTTCCAAAAGATATGTGAGACAAATTGTCAAAAGTGTAATAATCTTTCTTTGTAGTGTGAACGCAAAGCATTTTTTCTTTCTTGACGAGACATATTTTTTTCAATACAATAGTGTCTTCAGTGTGAATGAGGCTTGAAATTTTTAGTGACAATAAATCTAATGTACTTATATTAAGTAAGTAAGTACCTACGTATCTATTGTATATAATATATTTGTTATTTCAAATTAAGATTTTTTTTTTCCTTATTTGTTACACTTACACTTATTATTTTTTACATTTTAACATTAGTTTAGAGGTGTAATTTAACTTTTTTTTGGAGATAAATTCAACTTATTCGAATGTATTGAGCTGTAAACAATCAAAATTCAGTAAAATTTAAAGTACTTATCATGCGGAACAATTTTTACTATGTAGACAATTTTTTGATTAAAAAATATACTTTTAAATCAATGTCTCATAAATTTTAATGTTTACTCATTTATTAGAAAACCAAAATAAGTACATTTTATTTAAAACTTAAAAATACGAAAAACTGTTTAATCATATTATTAACAGTTTTCACATTAAATTAATACGAGTTTTAATTGTTAATCGATAATACTTACCTAGTTAAACAAAAATGTAAATAAGTAAGTGAAACTTGAAATTTATAATAGAATTAAATTAAATTGTTTTTATTGCATTGAACTTACTCTCAAAGCAGAATAATTTGTGTAGTGTTTTTAAATTTCTCTTATTTAAATATAAAACAAAAATTTAAATAACAAAAATTACGCAATCTTAAGGGAAAGCAAAATTCGTACTGTCACCTCCACGTGGTGCTTTCTGGAAGCTAGGAGAGGTGTAAGGATGAGCGTGCGGTGGACGGGTGGGCTTCGATAAGCGATTCTGCTAATCAAACCTAACCTTGCCTAGCATTCTATTCAACAATCTCGATTAGACTAACGACAGGCGTAAATCCCATCCTTCCCTAACCTATCCACTGCCTATTGTTCCATTAATCATCTACTAACATGTCAACAGAATTACTAACATTATCCTAACCCAAACCTAATGACAAGGTGGTGTGAGCACCGTGCCGAGGTCTGGAAGGCTGGGGGTCAAACCAGTCTCTAACGAGCTCCCTCCGATGCCCAGGCAAGGTCGGTTGTATTAAGTGCCTTATCCTGGTAAGTCGGCTCTGCCAGGACGGACCGTTTTTCCGGACATACTCGTGGGACCAAGATGGAGAATAACAGCAACAACAAAAACAAAAACAATAACAACAACAACAACAACAGCAATCAGGTTCATTCTTCTTCGAAGGATGGCCTCTTTGCCTCCAGCCAAGAGGCTGATAAGGAGAGGAGTACTTGGCACAGTACTCCCTCCAAAAATTTAAAAGCAAATAGTACTAAGCCCAGTACTTCTGCAGCGGTAAGGAGTACTAAGTACAGTACTTGTTTCAAAGGTACTGCTCTAGCAAGTAAGGATGGTGGAGAAGGTACCAGCCACAGTACCCATGAAGCCCCTTCCTGTAAAAAGAGTTCCGCTCACAGAAGCTCTGGCGTAACCCTAAAAAGAAGTTACGAGAAGGCAGTTTTCATTCTTGGCAAGATTGCCAAAAATGAAGCGGCGGGTAAAACTGACCCAAGAGACATTGAGGACAAGAGAAGATACACTGAGGTCGTTCGTCAGTTCGAAGAAAGGCAGAAATGCCCGAAAAGACGACGATCACAGGGAGAGTCCTCAATGGAAAAAAAACCTAAGATTGCGAGGATGATGGATAAAAACCCGAAGATCGCAAAGGCAGAGTCGAAGGCGGGATCCAGCACTGCAAAACAGACTCCGACAAGATCCATGAGCGAGGTGGTCAAGGACCATCTAAGGTTGGCCATTGTAGATCAGATGGCAAGCACTCGGAGAGTTTCTGTCGTACTGTGGACGAAGCTAGAGGCTAAATTATCCGAGATGGTCATGGACTACCTCATACATAACAGCAGTGGGCCCCTCCCATGCTATGATTCATCGGAAGTTGTAAGAGGCTTCCGGGTAATCAAATGCGAGGACTTGTTTTCAAAGGATTTCCTTAGCGACAGTGTTGCTAAGATAAGCAATGCTTGGGATGGATCAAAGATTGGTCTCATCCCTGCTAGGGAGATCCCCAGAAAACCTAAAGCACGCATTTGGGTGCCTAGGTTGGGCTTGGATGGTACCAAGTTGCTTACGTGCTTGAGGCTACAAAATCCTGAGGTACCGATGGATAACTGGGCCGTCATCAGGCAAGAGGAGGGCCCTAATGATCCAGCCAAGAGTAGCATGTCATTCTTGCTTCTTATAAATGAGGAAAGCCTGGTGCCCCTCGAGAAGCAAGAATTCAAGCTCAGGTTAGGTATTCGTTTCGCTAAACTGAAGGTCTTCCAAGCAGGGAGCCCGGAGGTGGACGAACTGGACAGCGACATGATCGAGGAGCTAAGCCTCGGCATGGAAGCAAACCAAGCGGAGAATGAAGGCGGTGCAAATTAATCTAAAGCATTCTTAGAATGCCTCGGATAATCTGATGATCCTCCTAGCTGAGGAGGATCTAGACATCGTCTTCATTCAAGAACCATAGGTCAACGCCTCCAGGATTAGAGGGTTGAGTAGCAGCAAGTACAGCTTATTCTACAAGATTGTAGATCCAGTTAATGGTAAGCCCAGAACTTGTGTTCTGATCAAAAACAAATAAATGTATTCTTTGTTGTAATTTTAGCTGTGAAGACATTACAGCAGTAAAGTTGGAATACAGCGATGGCAGTGAGCTGTACCTAGCATCCGTGTACATGGCCCGTGAAGGGCCTATTCCACCACCAGAACTCACGACGGTGGTAAAAGCATGCGGAGAGAGACTGCTGATAGGTGGTGATGTAAATGCCCGGCATACCCTGTTAAGCAGTTCTCAAATAAAAGAAAGAGGTGAGTCACTTTTTGATTTTATTCTTGATTATTTGTATGCAACAGGGGTAATACTCCTACCTTTAAATTCCGACAGATTTCCTGGCTGGGAAGATGTCATTGATATAACTTGTAAGAGGAACACTGAATCTTTTAAGGTGGATTATTTTCAAGTATTTGACAAAAGTTCTTTTTCGGATTACAGTTGGATACTCTTCGATATCAACTTTGGAGCCGAAACTCCAAAAACTTATCGAAATACGAAGAGAATGGATTCGATGGAATATATTTACAAAGTTGCTGCACGAAAAACTTTAAAATATAAGCGACTCTGATCCTAGAATAGAATCAGAGTAAGAGCTGGAAAATAAGACGGGGAAGTTCTCAAAAGCCATGGATGTGGCTTTTAAGGTATCTTGTCCAATAAAGAAATTTCTTCCCCTTTGGTGGAGCATGATCCAGCTATCCTGAGAAAGGCTACTTGAAAGTCCTGTAATATCTGCCAGCAGCAGAGATCATGGGAACTCTATAAGGGCAGCCTTAGGGAGTATCAAAACGCAATCGATAGATAATGTTAGCGAATCTGCAAGACTGAGCAGAATTTTATCAAAGGAACACTCTAGTCCATCCTTCCTTAAGACACCGGAAGGTAAGTGGACGAAGTCGTCCTCAGAAACACTTGATTTATTAGTTGACACCTATTTTCCTAAACGCGAAGAAAGCACTGACGAACGTGCCACGACTGAAATTCAACAGAATAAAGCAGATGGTTTTAATAGCTTCAACGACTCATAACAAGAGAAAAGTTGCCTGGGCAATAGAAGGTTTCTCTCCATATAAATCTGCAGGCATGAACGGTATTATACCAAAAATGCTGCAAGAAGCCAAGGAAACATTTATTCCTTGGCTTGTACTACTTTTTAGAGACAGCCTTACTCTTGGTTATTTCCACAGTTGTGGAGGAAGGTAAGGGTTGTTTTCATACCTAAAGCGGAAAAGCGAGGACATGAGGTGGCTTGGGACTACAGGCCAATCAGTCCTTCGTTCTTAAAACTTTAGAAATGATAATCGAGTACGATATCAGGAAAAAGTTGTCACTTTGTTCCTCCCAGCATGCGAATCCACCGAAACGGCACTGCATGAAGTAGGCCGTAAAGTGGAGGAGTCAATTCAGTACAAGGAATAAACGATAGCCGCCTTTCTGGACATAGAAGGAGCCTTTATTAATGTCACTGTTAAGTCCATCCAAGAGTCACTAAATCAAGCTGATGTAGGGGCACTCAATCACTGGATCAGTAATATGCTTCGAACAAGAGAATTTTATGCAGATTTTGGCAGCTGCCACGTAATCAGAAGTGTGAGGAGAGGCACACCTCAAGAAGGAGTGTTTTCACCTCTATTTTGGTTACTGGTGATGAATGCGGTGCTAGTCAGACTCCATGAGGAGGACATTAAAGCAGTTGCGTACGCGGACGACTAGCGATTCTTATCTCTGGGAAGTTCCTACAATTAGCGAATTAATTGAACAGGATCTAGGTAAAATTACGAGGTGGGCCAGAGAGTGTGGCCTGAACGTAAACCCCAGCAAAACAGAGCTGATGCTGTTCAAAACCAGAACTGAAATACCGTGTTTTATCTTACCCCAAGTTGGAAGGTAAAACACTAAACTTAGGAACTAGGGTGAAGGACCTAGGAATAGAACTAGATCCTAAACTTAACTGGATATTTATCATAGAATAGAGGGTTAAAAATGTTTCGAAAGGACATTTCTAGAATTACAGCGATTTACACGGACACTGGAGTATACAAGATTAGGTATCCCCTTCAATCAGTATACCAGATTAGGTGTCCCCTTCAATTAGTCATGCCGCAGTTGTGGTATTGAGAGTGAAAAAGAGGCATTCGCCCATTTTATCTGCAAATTCCCGGTGCTTGCAGGTTTGAGAAACAGCACATTAGGTGGATTCCTCCTTGAGGATGTAGATGTGCTAGCCTTAGCCAAACCAAGAGATGTGGTGAAAATTTCAAACATCTCGGGGGTGGATTTAGCTTATCTTACCGCCGTCAGGCCTTGGTTATAGCAAAATGGTGCGAAAGTGCTAATTTAGAACTCTTCAGGTCGAGGGGTTCCGCCACTATAACCAACCAACCAACCAACGCACTCTTAAAAAATTTATTCATATAAGCTATTGAAAAAAAAAACTTTTTGTATAATCGTATTGGACCATTTTCACTGAGGGTTTCAAAGAAAATAATTCAAAATCCGTTTGATGTTTTAAATTCTTACTAAACATTTTATGAAAATATTAACATTCATGTAAATGAATTCTGTTTAGAATTTGTTCTTACTTTAAACTTGAATTGCGGTCTCAAATTATAATCGCTGTTGTTGTTGTATTCAAAATCATGGAAAAATTGAACTCTTTTTAAAACTTCTTATTACTTTAGATTTTAACAGAGCGCTCAAACTCTAAACGGTTGTGCTCAACTTTATTCGGTCGTGATTAATTTTAAAAGCTAAGGAAAACTGTTCTTATTCCTCTTGTACATTTGCATACATTGCACATCTTTTAACAACCTCTTAGATTAAAAAAAATTGTTTTTTAATCAAGTAAATAAAAATATTTCTTATGGATAATCTATATACTCGTATAATAATGTAATGTTTATCTTTCTATGTTTATATTCATAATTAATTATTAACTAAGATTACGTTATTGTTCGAACATTCGTCATCGTCACATAAACAAATTATAATAACATCAACATTAAATTTTTGTTTTCCCAAAATAATTGTTTTTATTTTTTTTCAATTAAGTACATAGATATATTTTTTTTTTTAAATTAAATTTAATTGGCACTTTTTCATTATATGCCCCCAGTTTCGTCACTATAAATAAGATTTATTTACTTTTTATATATTATCGAAGTTACATTTAAAATAAAAAATGATAATAAAGCTTTTTTGAAATGATTATTTATCACACATTTTAAAGTTAGTATAAAATTAAATTTTGGCAAAATAAGTTTAAAAAACATTTAATAATAATGTCATGGACTTGGCTAAAAAGTTGGTTGCTATTTAAGAAGAAAAGGCGTCAAAAAACACCATCTGTTGCAGAAGAAGAGTTTGATGATGAGTATCTATACTGCGATTGCTATGAATGTTCTGCAATTGTAATTTACAAATAGTTATTAAAATTTTATTTGCGATGTTAAGATTTTGGCATTTAATCCAAAACTACTGTTTTAAAAAGGAATTTAACTGATTTTTAATATTTAGTTTACTTTGAATAAAGCTTAACTCTATTTAGTAAGAATAGAGCTTACACATTTGTAAAAATAAACTTTAAGGAAAATATACGAGATTTATTAAATAAAAAAATTTCTAATTAGAAAATTATTACATGTACACTATTATGTAATACAATAGTACATTTAAAATTCAAAACGCCCGTATTTTATCGTTAAATGGTATGACCTTACCGCAGCAAAGCTCACTTTACCTCACCTCTTTTAATTCTAGGTAGTTCGTTGCCACCGGAATGCTTCTATGCACTCACTTGAGGAAGAAAGGTTGAGGTAGGATAAGCTTTGTATTCTTCTTTGCGTTAGGAATGAGTATGATTATTATTATTTGATATTGGCCCTTCAGTTTTGAAAGAATTAGATTCAGTTTCCCACTTTTCTCAACCAACCAAATGATATCTATTATAATAAGTGTTATGATGATGTAGTTTTAATAAAAATAAATTCATGCTACTGAATTAGAAAATAATTTAATACTTAGGTGTTATCTTTCTTATTCACTTAGTAAATAAAGCTTTAAATACTTTATAAATAAGATAAAACTAATTAAATATGCATATATCAATCTTTCTTTTTATTATTATTATTGATTTTTTTTAGGGTGATGATATGTGTAGCGAAAATATGGATGGAATGGATTCAGATTGTTCTACCAATTCAAATTCGGGAAAACAAGTTCTTGTAGGAATATGTGCCATGAGTAAAAAAACTCAATCAAAACCAATGAAAGAAATTTTAACAAGACTTCAAGAATTTGAATATATTAAAATGGTTGTATTTTCTGAAGATATAATTTTAAAGGTACAATTAAACATTAAAAATAAAAAATTTAAATTTATTGGAAAATTTTATAAATTTCAAAAAGTTGTTGGGAATTGGAAAAAAAATGTTGGTTTTCAATTAACACAACAAAATTAGTATTAAAATTAAATTGAAAGACGAAGTTAAAAATAATAATAAATTTTGTAGGAACCTGTAGAAGACTGGCCCATTTGTGATTGTTTAATATCATTTCACTCTAAAGGTTTCCCACTTGAAAAAGCAATTCAATACGCTCAATTAAGAAAACCCTATGTGATAAATAATCTCCACATGCAGTTTGATATTCAGGTAAATAAAATTACATTTTTAATTCAGTCAATAATTAATTAAAATTTTATTTTCAATAATGTAGGATCGAAGACGTGTTTATGCAATACTTAAAAGTGAAGGAATAGAAATTCCTCGGTATGCAGTATTAGACAGAGACTCTCCGGATCCAAAACGTATATAAGTTTAAATTTTAGAAATTTTTTGCAAATAAAACATTTTATTTTCCAGAGCATGAGTTAATTGAATCGGAAGATCATGTAGAGGTTAACGGAATAATATTTAATAAGCCATTTGTTGAAAAACCAGTATCAGCTGAAGATCACAATATTTACATTTATTATCCAACTTCAGGTTATAATGCTTAATATTATAAATTTTAGACTGATTTGTTGAGATGGATCTATTTTATACAGATCATATAGTTGCAATGCTACTTAGTAACAAATGAATATTATCTGTTGAATTAAGAATATAATTAATTTTTTGTAATTATTAAATGTTATTACTTTTTTCAGCTGGAGGAGGTAGCCAACGTCTTTTTCGTAAGGTAAAATTTATTTTTTTTTTCTCTGCATGTGTAATTTATTTATGTAATTATGTATTTTTATTTGTTCTTTTTTCAAACAATTATGTTTTTAATATCAACATTATAAAAACCGGCAGTATTTATTTCAGATTGGAAGTAGGAGTAGTGTGTATTCTCCAGAGAGTAGAGTTCGAAAAACAGGATCCTTTATTTACGAAGACTTCATGCCCACTGATGGTAAGTTATAATAAAAAAAATGTTTTTTGGGTCAGAAAGGAAATCCGTTATGGTTTGTGTTTTTGTCATTTCATTTTATTAAAGAAACAAATTCAATTCAAATTCACAAATAACTTAATAGTAAATATATTTAACTATTTCGTATATCCTCTTATTCTTGTGTATTCAATACCTTTTAAATTTTGTAGTTCCGCTTTATTATTTCTTATTTTTATTCGTCTGTGTACAAAATTAATAGAAACATAAATTTTACCATAATAATAAAGTATATATTAAAAAAAATTGCCTTAAAGAAAAAAAGAATTCACGTGATGATTAATTAAAAAAATATACGCTTATGAAATAAAAACTTCTTTTTCAATGTTGTAGAATTTGATTTTAAATTTGTGGCATAATTATTCTCAATCGAGAATTTTTTTTAATTATGTTTTCTCAAAGTTTATTTCTTTTATATTTTCAGGTACTGATGTTAAAGTTTATACAGTTGGTCCAGATTATGCACATGCTGAAGCTAGAAAAAGTCCAGCTTTAGATGGTAAAGTCGAAAGAGATAGTGAAGGAAAAGAAATTCGATATCCCGTTATACTAAATAATGCTGAGAAATTGATATCTCGAAAAGTTTGTATGGCATTCAAACAAACAGTTTGTGGATTTGATTTGTTAAGGTATTTTATAATTTTGTAACAATTAGTCGTAAAAACTATATAATTCGAAAATTTTTATGAATATGTATTTTATAATTTTTTTATTTATTTATTTTTTATAATTTTTTTATTTATTTATTTTTTGCTTTTCTAGAGCAAATGGGAAATCTTATGTTTGTGATGTAAATGGTT
The DNA here is from genome assembly GCA_964007475.1 of Hybos culiciformis. Classification (NCBI taxonomy): domain Eukaryota; kingdom Metazoa; phylum Arthropoda; class Insecta; order Diptera; family Hybotidae; genus Hybos; species Hybos culiciformis. Next base: position 58,736,997 of record OZ023273.1, read on the forward strand.
TTAGTTTTGTTAAAAATTCTAATAAATATTACGATGATTGTGCTAAGATTCTTGGTAATATGATTTTACGTGAGCTGACTCCAACCTTACATTTAGCATGGTCAATGCCATTCCAGGTTAAATAATCTAGAAACTTTATATTTTAATGGTTTTTAATATGTAGTTTAAATTTTTAGCTAGATGATCCACCTATTGTACCTACAACTTTCGGTAAAATGATGGAATTGAGATGCGTTGTAGCTGTAATCAGGCATGGTGACAGAACACCAAAGCAAAAAATGAAAGTAGAAGTTCGTCACACAAAGTAAGATTCAAATAAAAAAGTAAATATTAGTATAAATTGTATAAAATGAAGAATGTATCTTAGTTTCTCCAATTTCTCCCAAAGTATTTTCTTTTTTTCTCAAAATTTCTTTTCAAGTAAATACAAAACTTTTTTTTAGTGGATACTAGAAATTAGAGGAAACTTACTATAATCTACTAAATAAATAAATTTATTTTCTAGATTTTTTGAAATTTTTGAGAAATATGATGGCTACAAAAATGGCCATGTTAAACTTAAAAGGCCGAAGCAACTGCAAGAAATTTTAGATATAGCTAGATCACTATTAGCAGAAATAGAAACAAAAGCTGCTGATCCTGAAATCGAAGAAAAGCAAGGAAAATTAGAACAGTTGAAAAGTGTTTTAGAAATGTATGGACATTTTTCGGGTATTAACCGAAAGGTTCAAATGAAATACCAGCCAAAAGGACGACCTCGAGTTTCAAGTTCCGATGATGGTAAAAAAAAAATTTAATGAATAAACAATTAAACATATATTTTGAAAACTTTTAAATATTTTATGTACTTAAAAAAGATGCGGCTCCAAAAAATGAACCATCTTTAGTTTTGATATTGAAATGGGGTGGCGAAGTAGGTTTTCAGTTTAAATTTCTGAATTCTATGTATGCATTTAAAAAAAATACATTTTTAAAATATAGCTTACCCCAGCTGGAAGAATTCAAGCTGAAGAATTAGGCCGAATTTTTAGATGTATGTATCCATGCGGCCAAGGTAGACATGATTGTTCTGGTACCCAAGGGCTTGGTTTATTAAGATTACACTCAACTTTTCGCCACGATTTAAAAATATATGCATCAGACGAAGGCAGAGTTCAAATGACTGGTAATTACTTTTTAAAAGATTTAATATCTATGTTAGATACATAAATTCATAAATTATAAATTACTCCAAACTTTAATTTAAATTTTATTATTACGATTAATTTTCAGCTGCTGCTTTTGCAAAAGGCTTGCTGGCGTTAGAAGGGGAATTGACACCTATTTTAGTACAAATGGTATCTTAATAATAATTAATTGCATAAAATTATATTTCAAACTTTTGTTTTGTTATTTTAAGGTAAAAAGTGCCAATACAAATGGCTTATTAGATAATGATTGTGATTCTAGTAAATATCAAAATATGTAAGTTTTTTCTAAATTTTTACGTTCATAACGTTTACGTCCGGTCATCTGATTTCCGTTATAATTATTAGTTGGTGGTTCAAGCACATTTATTGCCTTGAGTCTTATTCTAAAGTACGCAACGCTCTGACACTACTAAGCGGTACCATCATTTTGCTGCTGTTCCCTAAGTACCATCAATGACATATGCTGCACTATGCAGAACATCAATTTCTGGTTTTACATCTCTCATATTCACGTTGCGTAGACTGGCATGAAGTAAGACTACTGCCACAAGACTACATTTGAGTGTACCATTTTTTCCATTTATCTTGTCCCAATGGCAAAGGGTACTGGGCTGGAACGAAACACCCAAAGAAATAAATTTTTTTGATTTGTAAAAGAAAGGATTCGAACTAAATCTCGACACCATCCATCTCATTTAATATAATACGTCGCCTTTTTTTTTATTTATTTAATCAACGAAATCCAAAATAGGTTAGGTTAGGTTAGGTTGTAGCGGGTCGGAAATACCTAGATCTACTTGCACCTAGGTAGTTTACCCGTTGTACTGCCCTACCCGATGGGCCTATAATTCCCCATCGAGCCAACTCACCCCTTTCACAAACCTAATTAAGTCCCTTGGCTTATGTCCTTGCAGGTCCTCAAGGTCCTGCAAAAAATAATCCCCCAACATCCTTGCTCTCCTAGTCCGAATCGTTGGACATTGGCAGAGCACGTGAGGTGTAGTTTCGGGTTCTTCTCCACAACCCCTGCATATTCCCGTATCGGCCCTTCCTATTCGGAACTCGTGGTTCCTGAAGAAGTGCCCTGTACATATACCAGTGAAAAGTCGCAGATTATTCCTATCAAGGTTTAAAATCTGCTTAGACTTTTCTCTGTCCAAATCTCCCCAAACCTTTTTGGCGGTTTTGTTTCCCTCCGTTTGCTGCCAGATTTCTCTGTGTTTTTCCCAGCACTGTCTATTCTGACTTTTAGTCCCGAGGAGCCCCTGAAAGATTGTACTCTTTCCAGAGTGCCCCCGTTTCCAAACCTCGCAAGACTGTCGGCTCTCATATTTCCCTCTACGTCCGAGTGGCCTTTAATCCATATAATGGCCACTCGATTTTCAAGACATGTATCTTCAAGTGCCCTCAGACATTCCACAACTGTCCTAGACCTTACCTCTGTTTTGGTAAGGGTACTTTTTGCGAAAACTAATTTTTTTTAAATTTTATTAAAATCCACTGTAAACTTAAGATTATTGAAATATTTTGTGCATGAATCACAAAAAATTGTGTTTAATTTAAAAATAAATTTTAATTGTTTTTGTTTTCAGGGTAAAAAATCGTTTACATGAACTAATGCAAGTTGATCGTGAATTTACTCAAGAAGATCGTGAAGCAGTTAATCCTTGTAATAGCATTAGTATAAATCAGGCTATAAATTTTGTTAAAAATCCATATAAATGTTGCACCTATGTACATTCATTAATAAGGTCACTATTATCTGTAGTCACGGTCAAAAAAGAAGACGCAAAAACTAAAGATGCTATTTTATATCACGGGGAAACATGGGATCTGATGCTACGGAGATGGGAAAAAATTGAAAAAGATTTCTCAACAAAAAGCAAATCATATGACATATCAAAAATTCCGGACATTTATGATTGTATTAAATATGATTTACAGCATAATCAACATACTTTGCAATTTGAACAAGCACAAGAGTTATATATTTATGCAAAATATTTGGCTGATATTGTAATACCCCAAGAATATGGTCTGACAATTCAGGAAAAACTAACAATTGGTCAAGGAATATGTACACCATTGTTAAAAAAAATTAAAGCAGATCTACAGCGAAATATTGAAGAAAGTGATAACGAAAATGTAAATCGTTTGAATCCAAGATATAGTTATGGTGTTTCTAGTCCAGGCAGGCATGTCCGAACTAGATTATATTTCACTTCAGAAAGCCATGTGCATTCCTTACTTGTAATATTACGTTACGGAGGTTTACTGAACTTGCTTAGTGATCAACAATGGAATCGAGCAATGAATTATGTTTCAATGGTGTCGGAATTAAATTATATGTCACAAATTGTAGTAATGCTTTATGAAGATCCTAATAAAGATCCATCATCGGAAGAACGATTTCATGTGGAACTACATTTTAGTCCTGGCGTTAATTGTTGCGTTCAAAAAAATTTACCACCTGGACCGGGTTTTCGTCCTCATAGTCGTAATGATTCGCAGAAAAATATGAAAAATAATGTAATTCAATTTCGATGGCAGTTCATAATTCTCTGACCATTCATTCTTTTTTGTAATATGAACATCATAAGGACGTTTGTTTAAGTTAAAATATTCAATTTTATTTGTTTATTCCATTCTCTAATTAAATTCAAAAATTTAAGACTGAAGTTTCATAATATCTTTCGTCTAAACGTGTTTTAGATGCGATGCGAGGTGACGGAAAATGATTTGCATAAAGTTTCCCTAAAAAATTTCCCAAATGAGCAATTTCTCTAATAACCAGTTTCGCTAAAAACAGTTTCCCTAACAACAGTTTCCCTAACAACAGTTTCCCTAACAACAGTTTCCCTAATCAGCAATTTCCCTAATGATCAATTCTCCTAATGAGCAATTTTTAATAATTTCTGTGCTCATAATAGCTCTAAAACTTAAAAAATTGAATGATTATAATTATGATTTTTATATTACTAATAAATTATTTTTACAATTAAAAATGTCAATTAAGTTCTTAACAAATAATTTAAAAAAAAATTTCAGAGCCCTGATGATAATCCATCTACAATAGATGAAGAAAACGACATGTATTGCGAAGATAGTTCGGGTCATATTTCAAAGAATAACACTGAAGATAATTCTCCAGAGGAAAATAGTGAAATCGGTGTTTTACCTAAAACTCATCATAATCGTAAAGTTTCTAAACCAATATCAATAGGATCTCATCATACGGTTTAAATTCTATAAAATAACAGTTTAAACAAATTAAAAATATTTAAATTTTTAGGTTTGTGGTCATGAAGCAAGAGATCTTGCAAAACGTCTAAGCGAAGAAATCGCCGCTCAGCAATCTAAAAATACAAGTGGATCGTTAGAAGGTAATCGAATTAGCCCCGATAATGATCATGAACCAAGATCGAGATCTTATGAACAAAGACGTCATCAAAAAATTAAAGGTACTCGGATAATAAATTTTGAAATTCTTTTTTTTAATTTCAAATTGACCAGAAAAAATCTACACTAATTTTGATGCGTTTTTTTATTAACATAAATAGCATGTTTGTGAGGGGTTTATTTTAATTTTTGAATTAATTTGTTTTTTTTTTTATTTAATTTTATATTTGAATACTTAATTTTTTTTTCGTACACTTTACCGCAACCCAAAATTAAAAAAACCTTAGTTCAATCAATATATTATTTAAATTTAAATGATATGGAAAGAAGTATGGCGCATTCAACATTAAATAACTTGTCAGTTTTGTATAATACCCACAAGCTCCGGTTTTACATGTCCAGGCATAATTGTGTGTACAGAACCTTCAAGTAGGCCGGAATATTTATGGTTGTTTTAATAGGCCAAAATAACCTTGAGTCTTCTATTCAAAACTTATTTATTAGTCTCCGAACTCAAAATCAATCAATATTTTAGATGCTTAACCACGCATATGAAAGATTACGTTATTTTTATTTAAAGCTCAAAAGCGGCCTAGAGCTGTCCGGTGATTCGTCAACATTATATATCCTGATAACCATTGGGATTTTGTTCGTTACAGATTTGTATGTTAAACCATAGATGAAGAATATAGTGTCAGATGGTAAACTTCCATACATCGTGTTTTAAGTTTGATATTTCAAAAAATGGTATTTTCTTGTGAGGGTATTAGTGTAACAAAATAAAAACAGCTTTAAATTTTCAATGTATTTAGTAAACATATTTTTACATTTGCACTCAACTCAATACAAAATAATAAATAAATAAAAATCATATTGAAGCTAAATACACAAATGAAATTGTGTATACAAAAAAAATTCATAATAAAAATAATACACGGATGATAACTTTCTATTTTACAGGAGATTTTAACTAACACATTTTTTCCTTTATTTTGTTTTATTTTTATTTACAACTAAAAATCAATATTTGGATGAATCGATCATTTGTCGATACGAGTGATTTTGTAACAACTTACCTTTTTTTTTTTTTTTTTTTCTGTTTCAACTAAATAAAATTAAATTTTTTTAAAATAATAATGTTTTCTTTAATGACTGGAAGAAGATATTCGTTGATATAAAGAAATATAATAATTTCGGTTCTTATAGAGCTTCTAATATTTAAAGAATTTCTATTTATTTAAATGTTATGGATTAATTTTTGTACGTAAAAAATATTTTTTTTTTCAGGATTAATACAATGATTTTTTGCGAAAAGGTAGAAAATTTCTTGGTTTTTTTTTATTGATTGAATAAAAATAATAATTACTTCAGACTAATAATTTTTAATTTTTTAATTAATTTTTTTTTCTTTGAATCAAAAAAAACTTAAATTTTTATTTAAAGTAGTTTGTTGTAAATTTATTCGTATGAATATTATAATGCAACAACGCATGCATACAATCATAATGTTTAATTAGGATAAATATTTATATGGTCATTTTGTTTTTATTATTATTTCTTACAAACATATTATGATCGTGAATGAATTTATGAATTCATATTACATCATAGGCTAAAAAAACGAAAAAATTCTCATTTTTCTAACATTTACGAACAGCGATTGAATTACGATGTTTACAAAAAACAACAAAAAATTTTTACTCCAATTTCTTTATTTATACATATAAAGCTTGATTTACACAATGGCTAAAAATGGCAAAAAAAAAGATCCCAAAACAAAACAGGACAGAAGATACAAAAACTAATAAGTTAGAGCAGTACGAACAGAGTCATCTTTTTTTTTTTTGGTGTCTTTTTTTGTAATCTTTTTTTATAGCAAAAAAAAAAAGATGAACTAGTTCATCTTTTTTTATAGTTTACGTCTTTTTTTTTCTAGGCGCGTAAATAAAATTTATGTTATAATTTGAATTTTATAGTTTCTGAAAAATTATTATTGTATTTCTAACCTGGGGGTTACACTTTCTGAAAAAAAAAATCATGATTTTTTTTGAATGTATGTGCGAAATCAAGAAATAATCATGATGAAAAATCATGCTTAAAAAAAATCAGTTTTGATTTTTTTCTGTCAAAAGGAAAATTTTTGGCTGCCAAAGAAAAAAGTAAACTCTTGAAAGTGCAAACAACAATTATAAAAGCTTACTTGAAACAGAAAAAAAAAAAAAAAAAAAAAAGGTAAGTTGTTACAAAATCACTCGTATCGGCAAATGATCGATTCATCCAAATATTGATTTTTAGTTGTAAATAAAAATAAAGGAAAAAATGTGTTATGCCTTGGACAGACCGAACTCGAAAAACATGTTCTTGAGCACAAAAACATGTTATTAAAATCGACCGAACAGACTACCTTTAATGTGTTTCACAAAACAGATAAACATCTGTTTTTTTTTTTCAAGTTTAAAAACAAAAGTAAACAATACAATATACCTACAAATTCAATTCAAATTCAAAATAAAAAACAATAACAAACTTTTTTTTCATTTGTTTACAAATGAATACGACATAAAATTGTCAAAGTCAACGTCGAAAATGATACCCCAGTGAACATTAATGGCTTCCAGATATTGCCTCACGAAATATTTGTAAAAATTACTCAACCCATCCTTTAATAACAACATGTTTTGGCAAGAACATGTTCTTGTTCTTGTTTTTATTATTATGGGAAAACTACTTCAAAAACCTAAAATTCACATGTTCTTGATCAAGAACATGTTAATCGTGTCAGTCTGTCCAAGGCATTAGTTAAAATCTCCTGTAAAATAGAAAGTTATCATCCGTGTATTATTTTTATTATGAATTTTTTTTGTATACACAATTTCATTTGTGTATTTAGCTTCAATATGATTTTTTATTTATTACTTTGTATTGAGTTGAGTGCAAATGTAAAAATATGTTTACTAAATACATTGAAAATTTAAAGCTGTTTTTATTTTGTTTCACTAATACCCTCACAAGAAAATACCATTTTTTGAAATATCAAACTTAAAACACGATGTATGGAAGTTTACCATCTGATACTATATTCTTCATCTATGGTTAAACTCAAATAGAACAAGAATAAAATAAATCAGCTCTCATTTACGATAGTAAATTTCTACATTTTTAATAAACCGTATGCCATTTATGAAAAAACGCTCAAAATTACAACATCAAAAAAACATACAAAAATAAATTAAATAAAATTTTTTTTTTTCGTATAACATAATCTGATCGGATAATGTCCGTGTCTCTGGCTAAAATCTTTAGTTTTTTTTTATTTCTAACAATTATTATTCAATGGCCAAATAATTGTAACTAAACCAAAATCTTTTTAATGATCTTAACATAAGGTTTGGTAAGTTACACATTAAAATAAAATCAATATTAAGAAAATATTTAAAGAAAATTTTAGAAAGTTTTTTTTAAAATTCTTTAAATACTTTATTTGACCATTAAATAATAGTTTTACATAATGCTTTACTACTGCAATACACCTAAGTTTTGTTTCTAAATTTAAATTTTTGAACATTACATTTTTCTGTTTCTTGTTAAAAAAAATATTTCTGTGACACTTGAATACATTGTTTTTTAACACAAAACCTATTTATTGTACATATATGTATTTTAATATCAAAAGAATAGTAATAAAATTCTAAAATTAAATGATTTGGTGATGGATCATAATTAGTTTGACCAACAATTTCTTTCATGCAATTTTTATATGTAAATTAGTTGAGGTTTGGAACATAACAATTAATTATTTGTTATGAATAAGAAAAAAATGTAATAGAAATTGGTTTGGCTTTCAAATGAATATTAATTTTTTGTTATGGCATACATAAGAATATAAGGTTTTCGAATTTAATTAAATAATTAATAATTTATAACAAATTGTTTCCAACGTTTCTACAAAAAAAAATCAAATATTAGGAATTAATATAATAAAATCTTTTTAGTTATATAGATTAGAAAAACCTTAGTTTTGCTTTTGCTTGCCACTAAAAGAAATATTAATGTAGGTGATTATATTGTTTTGGGTTCTGAGAAGTTAAAATCTGAATTTTTGATAAATTTCCATGTGGGAGGTATAGATTTGAACCACATGTGTCTGCAGTATTATTATTAATTCAATATTAAATGATGGGCTTGTTGTTTATACACACGAGAAATTCTTAAATCAATAATTGTTAATTCAATTTTAAGTACATAATTTGTTTCATCACTGTAAAAAATGTTGTGAAATTTTGTTAAGTACCTCATAGTTTATTGATTTAATAATTCATGTAAATTTCATTTGATTTGGCATAAATAAGGAATTTATAAAAACCGTTTCAGTGTATTAATTTTTAAAGAGTATCATTACACTTTTATCCTAATTTTCTACTAAAATCCTTACATTAAAAGTTACGCAATGATCAGCTGGGTAGTTTGGGAGTCTATAAACCACAAACCAACATACATATGTGTTTATATAATTATGTATCTACCTAGATAGTTCATCAGAAAATAAATTTCTCAAATAAACTTAAATTAATAGTACCAACAATTCTAGGATTTCGTTTCACATAATAATTTTGTTAATTGATATATTAAACACTATTTTAAAAATGTCTTGAGGCTATTTTCTTGCATTGATCAACTTCTAATTTACACCCAAAAAATAATTCACACTTTTTAGAACAAAAATACCTTTACATAAAATTTGTAATGATAATTCAAATTATTAAGAATTCAAGCAACTCAATTTTTAACCTTTTATTGATTATTAATTACATATTTTTAATTTATTACTGCAACGGTTTTTATATAAAAACATTCACAAATTTATTTCTACATTTGTTTTTTTTTTTTACTTTTTTGAGGATTTTTTTATTTTCTTATTAAGAATATTAAAAAGCCGAAGATAACATCTGGATGTTATTATTGTGATTTTAGAATTATTTTTATTTTATTTATATTTATTTCATTGAAAGTAATATATTATATATTTTTTTTTATTATTTTTCTTAAAAAAAATATGCCAAATAACTAATTTTTTGGTCCTCTATTGGAAAATTGGCACATTTAACAACAAAATAAATTCTGATTATTACATCAATAAAAACAGAAAAGTTATTATTTGAAACAAATAACAATATTTCATACGAAATTCATTCATCTACAAATGAATTGCCCTTAACTCAAATTGATTTAAGCCGCCAAAATAACAATTATTTATCTCCACAAATAATAACACCTGAAAATTATTATCTTTATTGTAATTTACAAAATAATTACTATAAATTATCAAAAATAACTCCTTTGTCAACTAATGAACGTCCCTTATCATCTACAAGTTTACTAACAGATTTATTTGAGTCGCCTCCTATTTTCAATGATCCATCGTTATTTTCACATTATTCATTTAATAAAACATATTCATCAGACGATATTCTAGTTGCTAATCGTAAAATAAAAACTAGTAACATTATTAAAATTTCATATTCATTGCCTAACTTATATCATTCATTCATTTCCAACAGCAATAATAAGAATTCTCATTTACATATTCAAAATAATAAACATAAAAACGCATCCCAACAATTTCTTTTAAAAAATAATAAAAATTTTAATCATAATGATAACAATCAAAATATTAATTTTAATAATAATATTCCTGCTTGTAATATAACAATATCATTTGATAATTGTTGTTCTTCTAATTGTGCTATAAATGATCCTCCTTCATTCATGAAACCATCATCTTATCCAAAATCAAAACAAAACAAAATACATAATATAGAAAACAATAATCCAACTGCTGCATCAAGTTCACAATTATCATCGCAAAATACTCCAAGAGTTAGACAGAGACACAGCATTGCTGGTCAGATGAATTTTAAAATGTTAGGATTCGGTGGTGGATTCGCTAAAAAAATTACAAGTACAAACAGTTTATTTAGCACAGCCGTAATAAGTGGAAGCTCTTCAGCTCCAAATTTAAGAGATATGGTACCAAGCGCAGCAACAAATCAAGCAGGTAAATTGCCAAAAAAATTATATTTTTATGTTTCGTTGAGAAAAAAAATAAATTATGAAATTATGAATTTTAAATATTAACAACAAACATTAAAAATAATAATCACGTGAGGGTTAAAAAAATCTTATTAAGGAATACATAATTCAGGAATAAGTTTTGGATAATCCACTAAATCAACATCGATATAAATGACTTAACTTCTACAAAAAAACAATGCATTCAAAAGCATCTCGTAGGCATAAAAATCATAACAAATGTAACCTATATATTAAAATTCGCATAGAAAACCAAAAGATTGGTTTTTAAATTACGATAAAAACTAAAAAAAACTTAATTATTAAATTCAATTTATTATATAATTAATACTAATTTTTACTCAAAAAAATCGATTGCATTGAATAAAAATTTGCTTTAATCCCTTTTTGCAAATCAATTTTAAATTTTTCAGAGTATTTTTCACACAAAATTTATTTTTGTTATGATTCTCATCCACACGAGATTTTGTTTTTCTTAAATATTATATAACACGGCATATCGGACTGGGATAAAATACTTTATTTTTCGATGAAGTCAAATACTTATACTCATTAAAAAAGAAATTAATCAAAATCAAAAAATCTTATTAAATAGATAACTACATGTAAGAAGTACAAAAGTCAATCTATATTAGTGCTGAATGAACTATGGGAAGAAAGTCATTGTTAACTTGATTTTTAATTTAACAAGGTCATGCCTAGTGAAACGAATACAATTGTATAATAGGTTTTTTTTTATTTATTAATGTGTATTTCGATTTAATTTGATTAATTTGATTAATTTAACTGGAGAGAATATTGAATGAAATTAGTACATTAATATTCTAATAAAGAAAATGTGAGATAAAATTAAAATTTACTTATCATTGTAATTTGATATAATTAATTTTTTTATTTTACATTAAGGTTCACTTGAAGCCTTTGGTGGACAATCTATTCGTCCTTTGGAAACTTTACACAATGCATTATCGTTAAAACAATTAGATATTTTTTTACATAGAATGGTTACAGAACCAGCATGTTCAACACCATTACAAACTGTTAAAGCCACTGATACTGATTTATCGAAAAAAGAGTTTTGAAGACTTGTTTTAATGTGTTTTTTTTTTGTTTTCTCAAATAAATTTTTATTTTAAATAAAATAAAAGTAAATAAATATTAAATAAGAATTTTTGTTAAACATTTTATTAGAACTTTTAAGAACCTTTGCTTAATTATTATTTTACAATCGCCTATTTACAGCATTACTGAGGGTCTCTCTTCGAATAGTCTTGTATTAATTATAAAAAAAATTGTTTCCTTCCGTGTTGTTACTTTAATTTATATCAGAATTATTTACCTATTTACAGGTACATTAAGAAATCACAAGGCCCAATATTAGTGAGGTAAGAACGATAAAAAAAAAAACTAAGGTGTAATATTATCTCAAGAATAGTCAATGATAATTGTCATCTATATTTTTTATTATATTATCGAAAATAATAAAGCCATAGGGGTAGCTAGTGTTAATAATTTTTATGAGCCCAGAGGCCCCACCAAAACCAAACAATTCAATAATTTCAAGTAAAAAAAATTTCAAATAAGAAAATATTATCTTAGTTAGTCTCATAGAAATCCTGTCAACATACATAAATGTGATTGATAAAATCCAAAGAAATCCATGAAAGTATAAGAAGGAATTAATGTAAATTGTAAAGTATAGTTACTCCCGTTTCTTTCTCCTTGCGATGGTTATTAAAAATTTAAAGTAATGTGACCGATAAAACCATGTTTAGAATCTTATTAAGGTAAATTTATTTTATATATATATATATATATTTAAAAATAAAATAGTGCTTGAATGACCGCAGTAATGGATAATAAAGTCAGTTTTTAAAAAATTTGTATGTCGAATAATTATATTTTTTTTTTTGCAATGGTAAAAGTTAAATTTATTCTGAGTCTGTTTTATAAAAATTATTTATCTGATGTTCTGCATTTTATTTTATTTTTCGGAAATACCTTTTTTTATTTGAAATAAAATGTAGGATGCATTTGAAGATTATTTTCTTGTATGATTTATTGTAAAATATAATGTAATATAATAGTAGAAAACAAATTCCTGTTATAGTTATTCATTCAACTTTTGGTACATCTTGAAGTAATCAAATTATTACCATTGAAATTTATTTTTAGACCAATATTAACTATTCAAGAAAAAAAATGAAAATAAGACAACTTTCTTAAAATTATTAATAAGATTTCATTATGGAAAAACTTTAGGTAATTAATAATATAATACAATTCTTTTTAATTATTATCTAATTCATACAACACTTTATTTTATTCAATCTTATTTTAACATGTAAAAATATCTGGATTCAGTCATTAAAAAAAAACAGCGATGCTAATAAACATTGGATAAAGAAATTCAAGATGAACATGTGCATTAGCTTTGTGTTTTTTATAAGCAAAGTCTATAAAATTAATCACATCAAATTAAGATTCGTTCGTGAATTGAAAAATTGAGACATGGGATTGATATGATAATGTTCAGAAACTTTTGTCAAATACAATACGTAACTCTGAACAAATAGATCAATTTTGTTTTTTATTTTGCTTTTAATGAGTATTTAAAATTCTAATGCCGACGAAACAATACTTTATGAAGTGTATCAATATCGATTTCCAATGGAGTCTTCTTTGATGTTCTTGATGAACTAAAAAAATTAAAACCGGGTAATATTACAAAAATGTACATACAAGTATGAAAAATGTCAAATTACTTTGCTGGGGCCGTAATTTTATTTGAAGATCTTGGATTAACTAACAGACATTTCATAGGTTGGCCATCTAGTTGCCTGTTGTGATAAGTATCTACTGCTTTTTCAGCATCTTTTAAATTCTTAAATATAACTTCAGCTACACCTGGACGCACTAGCCGAGCTTCATGTAACTCTCCAATGTCCTCAAACAATTCTTGTATGTCACTTTGTGTAACACCGACAGCTAAATTGCTCACTACAATTCTAAATGTAGATGGTGTCGACGTTGATTGCTTTAAAGGATTAGCAAAAATACCCATGGATTGGTGTGGATCAGGAGCTCTTTCTAATCTAGTTCTCATTTCGTATGATAAATGTGATGCTTCTGTTGGATAACGACGCTCTCTACGATAGGATGGAGGACTTGGTGACCTTAGCATCCGATTGGGAGCAGTTTCTGGCGATAAATTGCGTATTTGCCGTCTCAAGCTAATTTCCTCTTCATGTGTTCTAGCAGGCAGATCATATCTGTCATATCGGTCATACATAGCTGCTGCTGCTGCTGCTGCACCCCTATCATCAAACGAGCCATAAGGTGGTAACATATCATTATGTACAGTTCTTCGAAGGCTAATATTTTCTGCATTGTACTCTGAAATGAATGAATGAAAAATAAAGAATATTTTTTTATTGTGACGTAATTAATGTTTTTTAAGCTTATGAAATGAGACGATTTCCTTAGTTTCAACATTTTTTTTTACAAAATCCTTATGGGTTAAACTCTCTGAATGTACATTTATCGTTTCGTTGGTAAAACTCACAGAACGAGTAATTTATTTAATTTTTTTTTTTGTTATTTGCGCAGAGTTCATGAGTAGATATATATTTTCACTGAATTTAAAAGGTAAGTACCTATGTAGGTACATTCAGAAATTGAACAAAAATTAGGTACTTAGATACTTAGGAGAATTAGTGATTTAAAAATAATTTTACCTTCTTCCATCATTTCCATATTGTCATAATCAATATAACCTCTTGGAGCTCCAATTGTTTTTGGTGGCATTATTTCATTTAGTTGTTTGCGATAAAAATTGTTACTTTTAGAACGAACTGGGTTCATATTTCTCCCTAATTTACGTTGTTGTAATTTTACACGAGCATCAGTGACATAATTATTTTTGCCCATTATATTATCTCTTGCATCCCGAATTTTAGCACGATTTTTTTGTATTATTTTATTTCTGGCATCAATAACTCTAACATCATTTGATTTTCTTTGCGTTGTTGGTCTGCTTTTGTTAATAAAGCTAAAAATATTAAGGGGAAAATCAATTTAAATGCACAAAATTGAACCATAAATTGGAATTTTTTAAGTAAGCTTTAAAGCACTAAGTAGGTATATTAAATAAACTTTTACTGCCGGTCGTGTCGTTTTAAAATAAGACCAAAGCGACACATGACTATAAAAGAATGAAATGATTTCAAACAAAAATATTAAATTTTTTATTCGAGTTCAATTCCTGGTTAAAATGTAACGCCATCGTCACTTTATTAACCTATAATCTACAATAATTTTGTAATGGCTTGGTTTGGTTGGATTGGAATTTGGAAATGGAGAAAATAAAAAAAAAAAACATAATTAAAGCTGGATTAGGCATCAAGACCGGCGTCAAATAAAAATTGGGTGATTTTGGAAGCCAGCAGCAGGAAGGTCGAATTTTCGATGTTTGAATTTGAAAAATTAATTTTTAAACAAATTTTATCAAAACTGGGGTAAAACAAACAAAACAAGGGCCAGCCCTAAAAGATAAAACATAGAAATAATCGCAGACGTGGACTCGAACTCAGTAGGTACTCGACTTCGACTCACCCTTTGGTAAATGGTTTTTTTCCAGGAAATTTCTTTTGAATTATTTCATCTAAACTCATGTCCATTTTTAATTTACAATTTTTTTTGTTTTAATTTTTTCTTAATTAATTGTTTTTTTTTCTAAAAATTGAAAATGTAAATTATTAAAATTATTTATATTTTTTTAAAGAAAAAATGAGGCTTCAACTTTCCACAGTTTTCTCGTCAATGGCACAAATTAAATTCAATAGTTCAACGCCGCAAAAGATAAAATTAAAATTTTGTAAAAGAAAAACAAAACAAAATTGAAGTTTATTTACTGGACAGGGTGTTGTTGAATTCAAATCCAAGTTAGTTTTAGAGCTAGAACAATCATTCTTATTTCATAATTTCTTCATTTTATAGCTTGTTTACACTTATGCCTTGTTCACACTTCGCTAATTTAACATGTTCGAAAGGAGTTAAACATCTTTGGAAAATCGATCGTTCAAACGATGTTTTTCATATGTTAACATGTTTAGTTCTGTCAGATAAACAATTTCAAATAATACCGGAGATAAGCTCAAAGGAACTGACGCGCCCAAAAAAGTTAAAATATATGAAGTTGTGTCAAGGTTAAGAACTCGCGCGTTATTTATCTTGAGTGTATCTCCACCTTTATAAAATTTCAAAGTCAAAAATAACGTACCAAGTAAAAATTAATGCCTAACAAAATATTATTCAAAAATTACTCATTCATCCCTGAAAATTAACATGTTTTTGTAGAAACATGTTGAAGAACGTGTTTCTGTTTTAATTTTTTTACTATGAAAAAACAACATCAAAAACACCAACGGAACATGTTCACATGTATTTTGTTGTTGTTTTTTGACAATAGTAAAAAATTTCTAAATTTACAATAACAAAATACATACATGTGCTTGATGAAGGAAGTGAGGTGTCAAGCTTGCTATATAAAATTATTTTTTCTTCTTGATTTGAAATCAAGTAATCAAATTATTTTTCATTACGCACTCTGTACATTGAACTTCTGTATCTGACAAGCAGCATTATTGTATCAAATAAGCACATACCAGAGGGCGAAGTCGTTTGATTTTTGGTCAGCAGCGGCTTGCGGTAAAAATAGCCAGCAGCGGCTCGACTCAGTCGATAAATTCCGGTCTTAGCGACCAGCTCGACTTGATCGACTTAGTCGACTAAATCCGCATTTTTTCTAAAAAAAAAAAAAAAAAAATTAAAAAAAAAAAAAAAATAAATAAAAAAAAAAAAAAAATAAAATAAAAAAAAAAATAAAATAAAATAAAAAAAAAAAAAACAAAAAAAAAGGATTTTAGTCGACTAAGTCGAATAAAAGTTCAGCAGCAGCTAGTCGACCTGAGTCGATAAAAAGGAACCAGCGGCGGCGACTCGAAAATTGTGCCGACTAGCTCGACTAAGTCGATGCGAGTCGACACGACTTCGCCCTCTGGCACATACGTCAATCAAACAAAAAAAGTTTATCCCTGACATGAATAAAGAAAGATGAAAGAAAGTTTGAAGTTTGGATTTGAAAATGAAATGAAAATAATAATAATAATATTGGATGATTGTTTTGCTGATTGGTGTTGAAAATAAAATAGAAAAATCTAAATAAATAAATAAATATTTTTATTTAATTAAAAAAGAATATTACAAAAATTACAAAAGAAGCGAAATAACATGAAGGATTCGAGAAAAACTAATTTAAAATAACGACGACACACGGAAGTAAGTAAAGAGAATTTTTCTATTTTAAATTTTTTTTTTCTCTTGTTTATGGAAGGACGGAAAAACGAAGAAGACGTAAAAAATGTTTTTCACGTCATTATTAATGTCAATTCCCCAATCCAAAGTTTTAGTGAAATGAAGTTATTTTTTTTATTTTTTTTAATTTATTAAAAATTAGTAGTTAACTACAGGTATAAATTAATTTAATGATCAATTTTATTGCTGTGTAATCTTCAATGTTGCGTACAAAATATTTTTTTTTTAAATGCGTACTGAATAAAATTTTTAATTTTCATAATTTTTGTTTTTGTTGTTTTCTTTATAGAGATTTCCTGCAAGCAAAATATTTAGTAAAAATCAAATCTGAAAAACACGGAAGAAAATCAATAAAACTGAACAAGGAAAAACATAGATAGAAAAAAAAAAACTATACCGTTCTGAAGTTTATTTTGTTTTGGTTGTCTAAAGGTATGTGTTTCAAAAGATTTAAATTTTCTTTTGTTTATAGTTTTTTAAAGGTAGATATAGATATCGAGGTGTAGGTACCACCTACCTGCTAGATATTTAATTTCTTTAAAAAAAATGAAACTTACAATTTGAGTTAAGCTATAACTATTACAGTAGTTGGGTAATATTATTATTTTTTTTTACAAAGTCTGTAAATTCACTGAAAATCCTACAGGAATATATCTTGGTATCTAACTAGGTATCGAAAAAATGTTACCTACATTAGGTACACATATCTATTGATTTTATTCTCAAAAATTCAATTCCGGATAATAATTAAAAAAAAATCTTGATCTTGACAAAATAATATACCTACCTACCTATAACCTCAATTTTTTTTATTCAAGGTTTGATAAGTTTATTTTATGCAAATATAAGTAGGTATCACGTTCATTAAGTATTTTTGTTCAAGCTAAGTATCAAAATTTTGACAAGGCTAACTCGATTTTCGACTACCTACTTAATACATTGCTTGTGCTCTAAATTGTTCAAAATTATTATAATTATTTTATTTCACAGATGTTGTTTTGTCCCCTGTAAATACATACTTTGAATTTCAAAAATGAGTTATTGATTGAATTTTCTTTTCTTTTTGTAGGTATTATAATGTAAATATTTCAAATAGAAGAAAAATATGAAATTTTATTCCTAGTTTTCAATAGTACTTAGATTAAAAACTGGATCTTGTGCTAAAAGGACTTAAATTAGGTACTTATAAATAAATTGATTTACGTGAATAAAAAAGCTAGTTTTGTTATAACCTTAATTTTTTTATTGCTTTTTATTATATATATGTACAAAGTTAGGGCAAAATTTGGAAAATTAATTAAAATTTCGACAAAAACTCGTAACAAATGAAATCTTAATTATAAACCATCAAATTGAAACAGTAATTAACTAAAAAATTATTCTATAATTTTAACTACAAAATACTGCAAATAGGTTATTAAGCCACAGACGAATATAATGTACAAGACGAATGAGTTCATAATTTTTGTTTTTTTACTATTTACTCGTACTATATGCTTACTACGTAAAAATGTGCGTAAATTTAAACAAAATTTTTACAATACTATGAAATGGAGCCACAGCAGTCGATTGGCTCTGTTATGTTTATAGTAAAAAAGTTGTATGAACTTATTCTTTGTGTATACTATATTTGTCTGTGGTTCAACGTTAAATATGTAAAAAAAAGCGATAATTTATAGGTATTTAAATAATAAATTTTTTTAAATTAATTGCAAATGTACCAAATTTGATTATTACCCATTTTAATAAAAAAAAATTTATTAGAATAGAATAGTAAATAAATATTAATTGCTTTCATCAGTTTTTGTTTTATTAATTATGTATGGACATAAGCTTGATATAATGAACATAAAAATAAAAAATTTATTAATATTCTTATCCCCTACATTTCGAAAAAAAATTTTCCCAATCTTTTTAGGAACAATTTTTATCCGAAGAACATCCAATAATATGAGTAAAAAAATATAAAAACACAAAAATTGATTAAAAAAACTGTATTTTTTGCTTTTATACAAACTTAAGATCGCTTGGAATAAATGTATACCTACTATGTCTTTAAAAATTACGAAGTATTATTATCATTACAAATTATCATCATATTTGTTTTAAAATGTAAACAATAAAATATTTATTTCAGAATGATCAAACCTCTAATATTATTTTATTTTTTAAGGTCAATGATTGAAATAGGTTGATATTGGAATATAATAATTGAATTTAGTTTCAATGCTGGCATAAGATAAATATCAAATTATATTAAAATAGAAGACACAAAGAGATAAAAAATAAGTTTTGTAGATCAAAATGAATGCTAGATCGCAGATATTTGATTTGACAATGGAAGGAAGACAAGTAGACGAAGCTTGTGCTAGCATTTTTCATACAGTTCTTTTTCATAGATGTTTGGGAAAATTTTTATACACCGGTGATACAACTTATTCAGTCGGAACCGTTGGATATACCGACATTGATTGTGATTTTATTGATTTTACTTATGTATGTTGTACATCAGAGAGTTTAAGTCGCACAATGAAACGTGCAATAAATACATTTAGTGAAAAATTGCGTAGTAATGAAAGTAGTGGTTCCGGTCAAATTAGTTTGGAATTCTTCCAAAAAAAGAAAAGTCGTTGGCCATTTCAACCTGAATGTATTCCATGGGAAGTATGGACGATACGATTAGATTTGATTAAATATGAAAATGAAGACGAAAGGCAAATGTGCCGTGAAACTGTAAGTGATATGTTAACAGAAAAAGTTATTTATATAACAGAGGTTATGAATAGACAAGATTATGTACCTAAAATGCCTGGTCAAAATGAAATTGATTTAATATTTGATACTTCCTATCCAGATGTTCAGCCATATTTATTTAAATTTGATTACAGCACTACTGTTGGGACAACAGTGCCATCTGTCGGAAATACAATGAAAAAAATTATTAAAGAAACACTATCTTTGTGACTTTTTGTGAGTAAATCAAAAAATTTATATTATCTTAGAAACTTATCAAATGGTAAAATTGAGCTAACTTTTATTTTAATTATATTATTTGTTTTGTAACTAGTTCAATATTTTCAGATAGCTTGTCCAATAAAAGGGCCGAAAATGTAGATAAGGTTTTTTGTTTCTGTGTGTTCTATTTGATTTTATTTAGTTTGATTAGTACATAATATTAATACTTCACTAGCTATTAATTTTTGACTGAGGATGAGAGCCTGGTACTTTTTAAAACAAGTTAAAACTACGAAAAAATTATTATTTTAAATTTTAAGTACATTTGGGTCGTTTAAAATTATATTAAGCACGCGGGGTTTAATGTTAAACTTTTATTGGTTACACACTTAACAGTTACATTTAAAAGAAGTATGTACGATCAATTTGACTCTTTATTTTTATAGTTAGAAAATATGAAACCAATTATTCATGCTTAAAAAATTTATAAAACTAAATTTTAATTTCAAGATTTTATATTAATGTAATATACTTAAATTTCTAGGTTTAAAAAAAATTCAATAAATTTATTATTTTATTTTAGAAATAAAACCTAAATAATATTATCAGATATTAAGCTGTCAATTATAGTTTCCGTGCAAACTTAAAAATACCTTAATTTAATAACATATAAGTATCTCCATAAGTAATTGTTACCGAATAAATTTAATAAAATTAAAACTTATAAAAATAGGTACTTGAATTTTTATAGTTTTTTAGAAAATGTTTTAGTTTTTTTGTAAAGAGCTGCAACTCTATACATATTTCTTTTGCAAATTTCTAACTGTCACTTTTATTTTAATTTTTAAAATACTAAATATGTTTTCGAAAATCTAGTATTTATAAGTAAAAGAAAGTCGAAAAGAAACTAAAGAAAATAGATTAGAAAACATATTGGATAAAGCTGTTTTATTAATTTGAGTACTGTATTGCACAACTTCTCAATAAAAAAAATACCAGAACTTGTAATTCAATTCAGTGTGTATAATTTTAGATTATTTATTACAATAAGTAAAAAAGTTGTCTTAATAAATAACTATTACAAAAAACCAAAAAAAAAAAAACACAATTACTTATTGAAACAATTTCAAAAATTAACACAAATTCCAGTTCGAAGTGGGAATCGAACCCACAACCGGCATGCTCATTTTGAATTTTTTTTTTTGCTTTTTATTTTAAATAATCAAAACATATAAACAAAATTAAAAAAAGTAAGACAATAAAAATATAAAATCTATTTCTTTATTTCATTTCTTGTCTTCATTTCTTGTTTTTCATTTCTTGATCGATCCGTGCTTTTGTATCCACTCAACTGTTGATTGACGTTGAATATTTTTTCTTCATGATCTAGAATATGGAGCTTCTGGTGTGTTCATTACGTCTGGGCTTTTCAATTCTTCGAGTCTAGTCTTAAATGAAACATTTCAATTCTTACTCGCTGTTCTAAGTAGGTGATTTTAGAATTGATTTTCCAAGTAAATTTTGTGGTGTTTTTGAAACTCCAAGAATGATCGCATTAAATCAAACCAAAACACAAAGTTCTCGAATTTCGAATAGAAAAGATTTAAAAAAAAAGGAATTGGTGTTTTGGTTTGATTTAACTCGATCATTCTTGGAGTTTCAATTTTATTTGATTTAGTGCTCTTTATTTTCAACAAACTTGCTGTATTTCGGACCTGTGACATCGGAATCTCGTCCGGATCTACAGTTATTCAATTTTCATCTACTTAGGCTATCAAAACGCTTTTGGAGACCATAAATCTGTTGTTGAATTAGAGCCCAAAATCCTTTGAGATCTTCTTGTATTTATTTTGAAATTTCTTCTTTAACTCAAATGCGGAATTAAAAAATTGAGGATTTTGTTCGTTTTTTATTCAAATTTTCCAGTCAAATGGGATCACACAAGTAAACACTATTTCGATTTTCTAACTCTTCATTCTTGTTCATCTTTCCCCTATAACATTTGGACTGATGTAATTAATAGGATTATCTTACTCTCTGGTTTGCAATGAAGTTTTGTTTAAATCAATTAAAAATTCAATATCTTTCCGCTTTGACCATCGGTTTTCTTTATTCGTGGCAGATGATGATGGGGTTTTATGTTTCAAGACAGGAGCAGGAGCTGGAGCTATAGGTATACTATAGGTACAAAAATAAAATTGGTCTAACAATTTTGGAAAATCTTCATCAAATACGAATCCCAACTCATAATTTTTTTTAACAAAAAAGAAATATATAGCATTTTACAAATAACGAAAAAAGCATTTTCATAAAAATATTTTATGATACAAAAACTTGATATTAAAAATTGAGGTTCCGATCTACTAAATATTAAAAGCATTTTCATAAAAATATATAATGATACAAATACTTGATATAAAAATTTTAGTCTCCGATCTAATAAATATTCATTTTTTTTATTCCCAACTAAAATTTAGAATGGTCAAATCAATAAAATATTTTCGTTCATAACTTCGTCGAACCAAACAATTAACGTGAATTACCATAAATTTTACAAATTTGATAATTTAAATTTTTTTCATAATAAATTTTGTATATAATTGTAATTTTATTAACGTGAAAAAAAGTCTTACGAATGATTCCTTTAAATGAGAAAATTGAGCGCTGCTATTAACTTGCGCACAAGTGTTCATGCATATGGTACTATATATATAGAATGAATTTTAATTTAAGATTCTAGATTTTGAAAAATGTACGAACTATACTAATTTAGGTTTTATTTCCATTTGTTATAATTTTCCTTGACATAACAATTTATTGTATCAAAAGATTCATGAGTACATTGTATTTGTTTTTTTTTAGAGACCTAAGAAAATACTTAATTTTTTTCAAATAGTACTGTGAAAATAACTCTCAAAAAAAAAGTTTTAATTTTTGAATATTTTTTTTTATTTTTACTCTTTAATTTGAGTAGAAGTTTTATTTAAGAAACAAAAAGTCTTACTTTCGATCCCTAGTTTTTTGGTATATTTTAATTTAAAGCTAAAATAAAATTACCGAAATCTTGTAAAAAAAAGTGATAAATGCGCTCCCAACAAAAAATTACCTATAATTTTAAGAATATTTTTTTTAGTATATAAAATAAAAATTATTATTTCTTTACAAATGAAACGGCATTACAGAATGACTTTGTTAAACAGTTCGTTAACCGAGAAAATATAATTCTAGTCTTACTATTTTTAATAATTGGATGTTCTTTACATACTTTTGTTGCAAATATTTTCAAGTTGAATAATATTTAAATTCAAAATTATTAAGTTTATTCTTTAAATTCAATATTAGAATTCTTAAAAAAAAATCAATAAATTACCAGTTTTTAAATATTTAAATTTTATTTTCCTAAGAACTCAATCACAATAACGACTCGGTTGACATGAATGCTGCGCATACAAAAACATTACAAATGATTTCATGTTTTAATTTTATTTAGCTTTAATTTAGAATTAAATGTTCTTAAGTGTATATAAATAAGAAAAAATCTACTCGATAAAATTTATTTTTAAGTTATAAGTTTGTAAAAATTTGAAAATAAAAATTAAACATAAGAAAATCATCGCGTTCGAAATTGAAGTCAATAATTTTTAAGTTATAAATTAAAATAAATAAATAAAAAATAAAAAATTATGTTTGTTGCACTTTAATATTTAATTGTATCTAAATATATAGTAGAGAAACTTTTTAAAGAAAAGATAAACCTGTTGTACATCGATTTATTTACAAAATCTTAACTTGTGTAAATAAAATAGTTCACAATTTATAATTATTATTAATGAATTAAAAACAAAATATATGTTTGTAAATTAATTTAATGAATCAAAAATAAGAACTAGTATTTAAAACTTTTTTATTTTAATTTTCACTTATAATCAAAATTTGTGATTTTAATTGAATAAATAAATTTTTTTATATCTAATAATAAAATATAAAAATAATTTTTTTTTTGTTGAATTTTGTCTTACGATTTTTAAATATTTAAGTTAATGTAAATGAAAATAAATGAACAAATTTATTTGAAAATAATTAAAAATATTTGGAGTATTTTTGTTTTACAGAAAATTTTAGTGCAAATCAAAAGCTTGTTTAAAATTAATGTACTTACCTATTTATAAAAAAGCTTTTATCACTAAAAATCTAATTGAAAAAATTAAATTTCTTTCAAACATTACGTACTGTAAATTTCATCTATATGCTGACCTGAAAGGCTTCAAACAAAAGCTTGGTGAAGTGATTTAGAAGATAAATGCATATTTGGTTAAGATATAAGAATTATTTTTTAGCAACTCCCTTTCTCTGAATGCGAAAAAAACGCAGGCCCTACTTATATCTCAGACATAAACATAATTGTCATTTCGTGCTTCTTCTGGATGATGAATCTTTCCTTTTTTTTGGATCCAGATCGTAGCTGGTTTGATAAGTTTATTTTACAGAACTTATGTCCCCAAAATTTACTGTAAGTCTAACTCTATTCATATTATTTTTTCTCATCCTTATTATTCTATCTCATCTATTTAATACAAATAGGTTTATCATAATAATATTAAATTTATGTAAAATGTAAACAAAATATGCATCAATGATTGCATCAACAAGACAAGTATTTTATAATATTGTAAAATGTGAACAAAATTTGCATCAATTTGATGCAACAGTTGACAAAAGCAACAGAACAAAAGTTTTTAACGTGACAGGTAAAGAGCTGGTTTGGCCACGTTGTGCCTGAAAATTGAATGTTTGAAAATTCTGGGTCTGAAATTTCTAGTGCGAAGATTTAATTTTAAATCTGAAAGAAGACAAGGACATGCTACGGAACTCAACAATACATTGTGAATGAAACAAAAAATTAAGTAAGATCTTCTTGCCTCTAGACTGGGAAGATTGAGAAGATTTAGAATTTAGACGATTAATGTAAGGATGAAGATTAGAATTATCATTCCAATTTAACCTTCGTAAAACATACTTTTAATTCTCTGCATATGTGCATTTTAGTTTAGAGTACAAACCTGATAACTCTAAAATACGTCTTATGAAAGAAGTACAGAGAGTTTTCAAAACAAATGGATTTATTTATGTGCTGTTAAAAGTTAACTTAGTGTCTAATGCAACTACAAAGTCTGGTTTATCTTCAACCTTATTCAAAGCGTTATATTTCCAAGGAAGTAATTTAACATTTATTATTCCTCATATTAGACTGTATAGTTAAATTTTTGCTTCTTTTAATTGTGAAGAACTCATGAGACTTCAGACACTTATCCATAATTGCACTCGAACATTTTTAACATTTGTAAATATGATCATCCTGGTGCTAACAAATTTACTATACTTATTTCTTCGTTTTAAGGCTCTTTGTTAAAAATTCTATTTTTATCTAAAAGATAATTTTAGATTTGGAATTTACGTTTTTGTATTTCCGTTTTTATTAACGTAGCATTTAAAAATTAAAAAAATTGTATCTTACTTGAATGTATTTTTGCATATAAAATAAATAAATAAAATATGTTGTTGAATTGATGTTTAATTTAATTAGAAAAAGTATAAAGCATCTATATCTAGATAAGTCTTGAAGTGTGATAATTTGTTTATTTGGGAATCTTTGTACGCTTTCTTCGAATCGGTACGTCTCAATTGCTTTTTAACTTATTTTTCATTTGAATATAATTTTTTGCCCGCACTAATCGAATTTAATAATCCTATAATTTTATGAATATTCTGGGCTTACATAGTTTTAAACGTATTAGTTCTTCTTTAACCATTCGTTATGTTTCTTGCACAACTAAATTGTATGGAAATTAATTCTGGAATTGTTATCATTTGAACCAGGTGTTCCGTTTGGGTACATCAAAAAATTTTGCAAAAGTTAATTTTGATATTATCCAACAATTTGATTGCATGCATCCAAATATATATTTTCAAGTTTTTTCTAATTTATATATTAATTACTATCTTATTACATCACATATTTATGTCGGTTAAACGATATTTTTTTTGTCTTTTTTTTACAAATTTTATATTTTTCCTCTTTAAGTTCACCCATTTCTATTCTACTATGCAAAAACTACGCGCATTATACAGAATAATTTTTAAAAATTACATGAAATATCAAAAAATTTTGTGCTTAACTTTATAATATTAACGTACATTACATTAAAACAATGTTTTCTTAAAAAAAGTTTATTTTTTTTTGTTTTTAAAAAAAAAAGTCATAATTTTTTCACATTCTTTTATTTTGTTTTATTTTCTTTTGACTCAGGATTCTCAATTGATTTTGACTCAGTTGATTCATTTGAATCTTCTTCACTTGAATTTGGTTTTACTGTTGTTCCAACCGAGGTACTTGCATTGGAGTCTTTATTTTTGCTTTCTTTTAACTCAACAGATGTTGTCGTCTTAAGTTCAGGTTTAGTTTTATCATCTCCTTCTTTGTGTTCATTTGTCGCTGTTGACGATTCCTCTATTTTTGAGGTAGTTGATAATTTCGTGCTAGGATCTTGGGTTGTACGTCGAGTTGATACAGATTGAGCTTCTACAATTACTACTTTTTCGGTAGTCGAACTGCTTTGATCGGAACTTGGCGATAATGCTGTTGATGTCTCTAGTTCATGTTTATGGTCTTTATGTTCATCGTGTTCTTTATGATCTTGGTTCTTATCATTATCATGGTGGTCATGTTTATGTTCATGTTTATGTTCATGTATGTGTTCTGTAGTTAATTCTTCTATTGCTAATTTTGCAGGTGTCTCAATTTCTTTAACTTCGGCTTTTGTTTCATCTGTATCAGGTACG
This sequence comes from Hybos culiciformis, assembly GCA_964007475.1. Lineage (NCBI taxonomy): Eukaryota > Metazoa > Arthropoda > Insecta > Diptera > Hybotidae > Hybos > Hybos culiciformis. The sequence goes on from OZ023273.1 coordinate 58,763,846, forward strand.
GGAATTGCCAGAGTAAAATGAGAAATAATTGCTAAAACTGAGAATAATACACACAATATATTCATCCTAGAATAAAAAATAAATAAATAAAATTTGTTAAATTTTGAATTTATCAAAGTAAAAATTATTTTCATTATATTAAATAATAAGGATGGTGATGTAAAAGATAAGATTTAAATGTATTTTCGCTTATTAAATTGATTTCGAGAATTCCAGGTTCGTCGTTCTTTGAAACTCACTAATAACGTAATAACTAATTCCAAAAAACGATATCTTTTATCTGAATACTTTTAAAAAAATTTGTGGTAGGCATATTGGAAATGTATCTATTCCATAAAAATTAATTTAAAATTTCTCTAAAATTTCCTCTTCCACAAATTCTGATAATCGAAGAGTGTAATTTATTATGATTATGAAATATTAATTCAATCTTCATTCCACTTAAAACTACTTAATCTTAAGCTGCACTAATCAATTTGACACCACACATTAAAGCACCAAAAAAAAAAAAATGAGGAAATTAAAATTATAATGTTGGGAATTATTTTAAAATCTTATTTTGTTTATTAATTATTTGAAATTGTTGCACATAATACATTTAGTTTTTATTAAAATAGAGCTTACTCTCTTTTATTGTGACATCGTTGAATGTAACGATATAACATAATATGTTTTTATTTATTTACTTGTAATTTAATTTTATTTATTTATTTATTTATTTTATTTTTTAAATATTAATATTGCTCTCGAAATTTCTTTCATAGTGAAAAATAAAATATATGTACATTTATGTATATGATATTATTATCTTCTACATTTATTCAATGAAGGCGGAAATTCGTAATAAAATAAATTTTTGACTAAAGTATAATATATTTTTCATTTGAATGAAATGGATTGTTATTATTATTATTATTTTACAAAAACATTATTAAATTAAATAAATTGGACATAGATACAATTTATATGTTTTCTTAACATACATACTTAAAGTACATGTTTGTAACATATGAAAAACTGAGATATATTTTTATTATTAAATATAGAACATTGCTCTCAAAAATAATAATAATAAAAAAATATTTGAAGAATTTTTTCTTACTTCCATATTTTAAAAATGTACAAAAATTTCTGCACATTTTACAATTTTTTTTCTACAAAATAAGCCGGTCATTTTTAAAAAAAAGCAAAATTTTTTAATATTTACAATTTAATAGTTTTGATGGTCATGTAATGGATCCAAGGTCAAAGCTTTCCTTTAGTTGATATATGGTTTTTTGAAATGTTTTTTTAGTAAATATTGATAGAAATATATTATGGGACTATAAACAAATTTTAAAAAAATATAAAATGAAATTGTCATTATCGTCTGGAGAATTACATTATGTAAAAAATTGTTACAAAGTTGTAACGATATCTACATTTTCTTCATATCCTAAGCTTCTATATAAATTAGTGAAAAATCTTTGTCACTATACTTTTATTTTTAAATATAAAATTTTTTAAAAATATTTAAAAAAAATTATTAGCGAACGTTACAAAGAAATTATAAATTACAAAAAATTTAAAACTTCAACGAATGAATCAAATTTATATTTCAATTTTTTATTTATTATTATTTTTTAATTGATACTGCCACTCTACAAATTGTGGTCATCTGTCATATTTTCGTTATATGCATATATGCACATTTTTCATTTAAAACATTAAAAACTCATAAATATTTAAACTTAGATAAATTAAAATTTAATTCAATAATTACACAGTCTTTTAAGCTTTTGATTGTTTTTATTATTTATGTAATATTTTCAACGTACATTTATTTAAGTAATTAAAAGAATGACCATGAGTAATTAACTGGTTTTATTGCACACTATAGAAATCGTGAACTAGACACATTATTTACCATCAATTGACATACAGTATTTAAGTTAAGAATAATTTGTTTTATTATAGAAATTATTTATGAATATAGGTAGGTAGGTAGGTATAATGGAGTTATGAATTTTACAATAAACATTTTCAATTAAGGTTTTTTTTAATTGTTTTCTTCTCGGATGATATTTAGTTGAAAAAGTAATTTAATTTTAATTATACCGTATTTATATAAAATTACAATTTATTAATCTTCTGCTTAATTCGAAACAATTTAATAAGTATAATTTCTCATTTTATATCTGCTATATAGTTAAAAAATGAATTTGATAATTCAAAATATGGTGAATGCAAAAATTTATTCGATGGCGTAAATAATGTCTATACAGTACCTGTTCAATAATATCTGTTAGTAATAAAATTGTGTACAGGTAGGTTTATAATATTTAATTACTTTTATAGAAAAAAAATTAACTGCGTCTAATGTGAATATATAATTAATTGTTTTATAATGTAATTTGAATTATATGTATTATACATTCATTAATTAAACCGATTTTTTGCATTTCAATTTTAGTGACAGAACGAACATATATATATTATCTGATTTGATTACTTATTATTATTGCAGCATATATATTGTTATGAATTTTAATCTAAATATTTAACAAAATGCGTTTTACAAACTATTATAAAATGCAAACAATATATAGATAAATATAATCTGTATTATAATTAAAATATATTTAGATAGAAATGTGACTCATTGTTAGTTCAAGATAGTTAATAATGCCATTAATATTAATACAGATAAAATTCTGAGAAATTAAGTGAATTTTTTTCCTTTAAGGAATATTAATTTTTTCTTATTTAATATAATTTTATCTGTACGTTAATTTGCTTTGTAAATAAAAACGGATTTACATATTTTTTTTATTAATATGTAGTTATTTATACAAAGATACAGCCTATGATGATTATATTGATCTGTTAATTAATATTTGCTTTAGAATTATATTTATGTACAATTTATGTACAATGACTTAAAACATTTCAAAATCGAATGAATAATTATGTCAAATAAAGAGCATTGTTTTTTTTAGAGAGATTATATTTTTCTTTTTTTTTCATCCAAATTGCAATTGATAATAGTTCCAGTTTAACATGTTTCCTAATTTTATACAATATTTTTAATTTAGAAGTTTTTTTTATCGCTATTGGAAAATACCGATATCTTTTTTATATTAAATTTTTTATTTGGTATAGAATGATATATCGATTCAAATTTTTTATTTCCTCTTTCATCGAATTGTTTTTTTTTTTTTTTAATTATATGGATTTGCATAAAATTATTAATTAATTGATTCTGATTTCCTTAAAAAAAAATAATTTTCGATTTTATTAAAAAAGTATTTTTTTTTTAAATTTTTTTTACTTTGAGCATACATAATGTATGTAAATATATTTTGTATTCCAATCAGCATAATATTATATTAGAATAATTATAATTTATGTATATCGAAATATTTGATATACAAAATTTCTAATTTTAGGAAAGTGGATTAGTAGAAATTTGTACATAATAATTTATAAATTTTTTTTTTGTAAAATCATTCATTCAAAAGAGCTAGACAGATAAAACTTAAATTAATATAGGTATTCTGCTGTAATAAATGATATTGACCGAGTTGTAAAATATATGGTAGAAATTATGAATTCATTCAATATTAGTTAATATTAATTAATAACTAGAACATATAGGTAATCAATAACTATTATTATTAAAGTAAATTAAAAAAAAACATGATTTTTTTTTTTTTAAATGTTATTTTGAAGTTAAGTCTTTTTTAGTTATAATCATCATGTGAACATAAATTTATAATTTAATGTGATTGTCAAAATGAAACTATACCATGTACTTTTTATTTTAAGTTCATGTTGAAAATAAAATATCGATGAAAAAATTATGTGGCAGATGAAAATTCGTTCAAACCAACCAAAAAATAATGAATATTGAAGGACGTATGTGAAATTTAAATTTTTGTCGTTGCAGACTTTTGTGCGTCTGGAATCATCGTAAAGCATTCTAAAGATATGTAAATAACATTTATTATTTTTAAAGGATCTAGCCACAAAAAATTATAAATTTTTCTAGATTAAATTAAATAAATTTGCTTTTTTGCCTTCAAACAATTGTAACAAATTTAATTTTGAATAAATGTATATATAAAATAAAATATTCTACAAAAAATTAAATGTAAACATTAAATCATGATAATGGCAAAAATCAGAATTAAAACAATCTCAATTTTGGATATACCCAAATTCTGACTAGATACTTCCTGAAGCTCATAGAAAAATGTTTTCCATTTGGAATCTCAGAATTTATACTGAAATTGTATATTTCTCTTAAAAGTACAAGAATAATACACAACTTGAATTTACATGGAAATTATGATTGATAGAAACAAATGGAATAATTTAAATTTAGTTTCTTTAAAGCCAAATATTCAAGACAATAAAGTAACAATAATTTTGTAAACATAATTTTCGCGCTTAATTTCAGCGTATTAAGTGGCAGGGTATTATCATATTTACGATAAGTAAACCCAAATATTTTTAAACCGGAAATGTTACACACCATAATTTAAATAATATTTTTATATATCACTATATTATCTTTACATCTTATAAAATAGAACAAAAAACAAAAATTCTGCACTTACTTCACAAATTAAAATTTTTTTTTTATTATTTAAAAACAGTAAAATTATTTATTAATTATTTTTTTAAAATTTTTTTTTGAAATTTTTTACACGAAATAAGTTAGAATCAGCTCCAATATTGTTGTTGAATTGAGACAAAATGAGATTTAATTTTAAAATTCACTACCTTATATAAGGTTATTTTTTTTTTTATGTATATATTCAACCCCCGTTGAAGAATTAAAAAAAAAAAGAAAAAAAAAACAACCTATATATGCAACACAAATAATATTCCGCTAATTCTTTGATTGAATAAATTTTATTGTAATAATAATCTCTCTCTCAGATCCACATTATAGAAATTTATAATATGTAGAAAAATAAAATATAGGTAGGTTGTATCGAAAAAAATTAAGTATAAATAATGAAATAACTTAAAAATTTAACATAATAATATGTGCTTATGCATATTAAAGATATCATTCTAGTATAGATTATGTCGTACACGAATAGTGATAGCAAAATAATGAGAGAGCCTGTTTGAGAAGACAACAATTTGTTGAAAATAGCTTAATAAAAATATCTCGGAAATGTATTAAGGTGTATAGGGAGGGAAAAATAAAATGCGATATAAAGAAGAAGAGATACTCCGAATATTAAAGAGAACTAAATTATCAAGATATCAACGACTTGAATTTTACATTTAATTTGAAAATTGAAATGACCGCTTTCCTACTTTTCTAAATAAAGTGCATAATGTTGAAAAGATGAAAAAACGATGAGAAACTATATAGCCAAAAATAATATGGGATGTGAAATGCAAACTTTTGAAAGTAAATGAAACGAATTGTCGACAATTGTCACTAACAACAAAAGTTATAATCCCCTATCAGGTTTTTCAGATAATTTTTCTTAGTGGTCCTTTTTAGCCTTCAAAAATAGAAAAGCTTATATGTTTTTATTAAATTTATATCCGTTCGTCCGTTCCACTAATTTTTGAACTGCCAAATCGATTCAACTTTTTGAATGCTAAAGTTTATGCAATTTCGTTCACTGTAACTTTGAGTAGAGGATAAGATTTTTCGAGTTAAAGACTCTAAATTATAAAAGGGTTTAAATAATTTCGTATAAAATTTGTATTATTTTTTCTCATCAACAATCAATTTTTGTATAGTAATTCATCTTGACTATACTATAATTAATATTTGGTTTAGCTTCTTATCAGCAATAAAGTAGTTCTTCTGAATACCTATCAAAACAAAGCATTGGTAAGCTATTATGAATTATCATATGTAAAAAGATTTAGGTAAAAGAAGTTTGTTTGCCATTTAATTAATTTTTTAAATAACTGAAAGATTATTTTTTTCTCCGAAAATTAGAAATTAAATAATTACAGTTCTCAAGTGTATTCTTTGTCAGCAATAAATTAAAGCTTCAGTAAAGTAGAAGATTTAAAGCGCAGTATAATTATTTAAAAATATAATTGAGTTTTTCCCTATAATAAATAAGAAATTGAGCTTAATAATAATTTGCTCCAATAATTTTCTTGTCGCCAACTTTAATAAATAAATAAATATACCTACACAAAAAAACATATTGTAGGTTTGAACCAAGTTTCTAAAATTTCTAATCTATTCGATTGGAAGCTGATTTCATCTCAAGAACATTTTTAAACAAACATCTCACAGAAGTCACTTTAGGACAATCATATTTATGCTAATTTAATTTTCTATAATCATAAAATTTAATATTAGATAAATTTTGCGAGGTTCATTGATATATGAATTCATTATCATTCGGTCATTGTCCCTCGTAAGCATCTTTTTCTTATATTATGTTGATTACAACTATGCTGACCTGAAAATAAAATTTTCTTAGAAGGAGATGATATACATTATTATATTATATAAAATACTATATAGTATTTAATGGCATAAATTGTTTTATAATAACCGTGTGATTATTTGAATGAATGATGTATTAAAGTTTTGTTACACTAAGTTATATTATACATTCTTAGTAAAATATTCCGGATGGTTCAAGAAATTAATTTACCAATTTGTGAGTCGATGTAGACTTGAACACAAACTCAGGTTCTGTGATATTTAAAAAGATGATTTTTTTTGACGCGAATTTGGTAAAGTGCTTAAAATCGCGGGAAACAGTTGATTGGATTGTTGATTATGTAGGTTACTCTCTGTTCACCGCGCTCGACTAACTGACTGAACTATGTTTCAGATGTTTGGAATACTTTGTTGTCTTATAATGTAAGGATGAAGGGTGCAATGATAAGGTTTTTTTTAAATACAGTTTTTGATAATGTGATTTAAACTAGGTACCTATACATGGGCTTGAGTTAAGCTACAAATAAATAAATAAATAAATAAATAATGTTTATAATTTTGTATAATATTATATGGTGGAACATAATTTTTCCTTAAATGAACAGATCAATTATATTAATTTTTTTAGATATGTAAATGATATGTCAGAATTGAATTAAACATATTATAAAATGGAAGTACCTAATCGGAAATATTACATGACATGTCATATAATATTTTTTTATCACCTTAAAATTATGCATGCAAGCCTAAAAAAATGTAATAATTTTGCCCTCAATAAGATATAAAAATATTTTTAAAGATCACACTGAATAAAAACATAATTATATTTTAAATTCTTTAATAAATTCGTAAAAACAAAATTGTATTATTCTTTTAAAAATTATCATTTCAAATGTTAAGAAAAGAACACTTTGAGAGTCTATATTTTTTAACGATAATATTATAAAATGACATATGACGTAAATAAAATATCTTTATGTCAATCGAAAAAAAAATTTTTTTTTTTATGCTACCGTTATCATTGAGTACTCATAATTATTGAACATAAACCTACATCCTTTTGAGTGAAAAAAAAATTTTTTTTTTCCTTCCTTTTTCTTAACATAATAAAAATATAATGTTTTAATAATTTATCTAATTTAAAAAAAAAAAAAAAATTAATATTAAAAATTTAGTGATATGTGTAAATTTAAGAATATATTAAATAAATTAATAATAAGCTAAGAAATAATGGCTCCAGAGCATAATTTTTTGGGAACTTGGGAAGTAAGTCAAACGCAAAAAAAAAGAAAAAAGAAAAACTTTTATTTTCCATTTGAAAAATCAATACAAAGAAAAATTATTATGTTTATAAAGTTCATATTATTGTTATAAAAAAAAAAATTCTACAATTTCTTTTTCTCCAATGTGAACAAAAATAAAAACTTAAAGTTTTCATATTAAAAATAAAATAAAAAAAATTACATTTTTTTTTTTTCACATAATTTTTTCAGATATTCAAATGTACATTTGAAGGAAATGATGAAACTTGGATTTCTGGACTTGAAGGGTAAATAACCAAAAAAAATAAAAAAATAAATTCTAAGTTGAACAGAAAATAAATAAATAAGTTCTAATTGAATGATTAGAAAACATAAAAGATTAGATTAGAAAAATAAAGATTTGCTTTCTTTCACTATTATTTTCTTTTTTAGGTATATATTGAATTGTTGCTTAGTTGAAAGAGAAAAAAAAAATTTATAAAATGTTAAAAAAAAAGACCAAAAATTATGTGTGGGTTGGAAACGAACTGTATAAAAAATATAGAAAAAATATATGAAAGTGTAGAAACAAAATATAAAATAAGTTCAACTATAAATTAAATTATTACATTTTATTGAATATCATACAATTTTTATAATATTGTCAATTCTCCTTAATTTTATTCATAAAAAATTTATAACATCTCAATGAAATATGGGTCAAATTTATTATTCATATTTTCTCTATATAAAGTTATTGTAAAATACTGGAAGAAGAAAAAAATATAAATCTTCAATTTGCTTTCAAATTAAAATGTTTAAAATTTTCTAATCCATTTTTTTTTGTTTTTAAGAAAAGTATCGAAATTAATGCATATAAAATATATATAGTATATTATTTTGTTTTATATGTCGTTCAATTTTACATAAAAAATCATCAGGTTATCTATAGTCTTAGATTCTATGTGTATAGTTTAAATTTGAAATAATTTTTAAACGGAATCTGATTGAAACTAATTTTGATTATTAAAAACATCCTCATCCAAGTATCAATCTGTGATTTTATTGACGTTAAAGACACAAGAAGAATTATATGCGCAATGAAATTATACACTTTTATTCGAGCTTTGACTATAATAATGTCAATTTCGAATTTTACACAAGTAACGAAATTTTAAAAAATAAAATAATAAGAGTTCTATCAAAAATAGAAAATCTTAAGTTTTTGGAAGCCGTTTTTGGCAATAGAAATTTTACTAATATAGGTACCTACTACCATAGATTAAGAATACAGAAAGATTGGAAGTTTCATACAACATTTTTTCAGTCTTTTTTGGTATTTTATTGTGAAGGTGTTAGTAAAACTAAATAAAATTCTTTTCATACATTGATAACTATCACGTATTTTATTTTGTTTTACTAACACATTGACTTAAAAATACCAAAAATAATGTCGTATGAAGCTTCCCATCTTTCTGTATTCTTAATCTATGCTACTACCTACGCAATGTGGTACGTATTCTTATCCAAAATTAATAAAAACAAAAACTAAAGTAATTATTTTTACAATTACCTACTCATTAATTTTGAAACTCAATTTCATGTTAAGGAACAAATATCTATCATATTTTTAGAAGAATTAGCGTTTACTTAAAAAATATTATCGACAAAAACAAGAAAAAAATAAATATTATTCAAATTGATTATTTTCATTGTAACAAATATTAGTTTTGTGGAGCATATTTATAATTGTAAAAATATGTTGTTATGATCACGGAAAACAAAGTCTATTAATAATGTAATAATTTTGTAGACTCTATATTTAGATAATAAATATGATGCATACATATGCATTCAAGATAAGTGTCTCAAAATATTATATTTCGATTATGAAACTAGAATAGAGCAAGCAATAAAATTATTAAAAAAGTATAAAAATTTTGGCTGGAAGTGATTGAATCTCGTTTAGAATCTCGTAAAACATTTTTATTATTAAAGAGGCAATATATATCATAAAAAGAAATAGTCTAATATCTTGATGATACATTTAAGAAAAGTAGAATCGAAATATTCATATAGTGTATAATATATAAATAATAAGTAATAAAGTTAGAATGGATTAATATATGATAGTCTCACAATATTCAGATCTTCACTAGAAGAACTATGTTTGAGTTCTAACAAAAAAGTATTTTTATGAACTGCTCGCATCTAAATAATAGATTTGTGAGCCTGAGTAGTTAACGATGCTAATGTTACTTAGAAAATGAATTGTACCTATTGTTATTTCAATTAATATATTAAACAAACATTTTGGTTTCATTTTCCAGGATAAAGTTCAGATTGGATGAAAATAATGACATAACATTTTATAATGATTCAGTCAGTCATAGTCCGGATGCGCAAAATAAAGAAAAAATATGTGCGAATTGCGATTCTGCAAGTGTCCTTTTTAGTTGTGAAACATTTGATGTTAACGAAGAAAACCCCAGGTAATTGCAATGTTTTTTTAATATGACGAGTTTTATGAATCGAATAAAATTTAGGTTGTGTTTTAGGTTGATATTTGGAGCGTTTGCTGGCCATAGTATCGAATTTAATGTGAGTTACCTATATTACTTTTTTATTTTAATAGTTTAGTTTAAAAATAAGTATAAAAAAACTACTGTTATGTCTATCGTAAAACAGATTTTGTCATAAAATTTTTTTTTAAATTTATTTGAGCATAATGAATTTTAAGAATAAAATTGATTTGATTCCATTAAATTTTTAAATCAAAGTTAGGATGAAGCTTGTTGATTAAGATTTATGTTATGTTAAAAAAGAATTTAATATGTTTCGTGGGTTTGTTGTCAATTCTATACTCATGTTCATTTGTAATGTTACATAATGTTAGGCACTGCTTACAATAAAATCATGTAAAACATCTCACTAAAATTTTAGATTTTATTTTATTTTTGAACTCTTTTATTTTTATTTTTATCTCACTAAAATTTTAGATTTTATTCTATTTTTGAATTATTTATGTATAATCTTTAAAGCTATTAAGTTGGAGGATTGTATCGAAGTTAAATTTATAACTGCCAATTAATGGCTAATCTGTTTTGAATCATTTTTAAACTTGTGGTAGAAATTTCAAATTATGTTTTATTTTTAATTATTCTTCATTTAAGATTACAGGTACGTATGTGCTATATCGTATTATTATAAGGATATTTTGTCGCCGTATTAATTACTACATTTGAAATGCTTGAATGTTAAGAAACTAGAAGTTGACTTAATTTTAATATCAATGCAATTTAATCTTAATATTAACTCCAATTATAATAATTTTTAATTCAATTTAAGTTTTAAATCCAACTCGGATCCAATAGAGATTTCACTATACTCCCGAGTAGAACTCATGTCACAAATCAAATTAACATAGAGTGTTTTGAGGAACTACTTTTAATAGTTTGAGGTAGTAATGAAAGTTGTCTTAATATACCCACATTTACATGATGTAATGTAATAATGTAAATGAGATCACAATACTTTTGAACATATAGATCAGGGGTGCCCAAAGATCATGAAACGGATGGCCAAAATTTTACGAAAAATAAAAATACTGGCCGCACAACAAAAACACAATTTTAAATTGAATTTTTTTTATTTAAATTAATTCTTTTACATTATAATCTAATTGAGTGTTTGAAATTCTTAATTCATTTCTTAAATTATTGTCAGTTAATCTGCTTCTATAAGATTTTTTTGTAAATTTCAACTCCGAAAAGAATCTTTCGCAGTTATAGGTTGTACCGAATAAGGAAATGATCTTTAAAAAAAGGTGTTCTTATATTTGGATAATCATTTTCAGTTAAGTAAATTTTTAGGAAATTGCTTCTATCATCTGAAAATGCCTGCTTAGCTAACAAATAGTTTTGCAGTTCTAACAATTCCAACTGAATTTTTACGTCAACTGAATTCGTTTCAACTGAAAACGGGTTCGAAAATAGTTCGATATTGTTCGATATTTTAAAAACCGTTCATTAAATTCAACTATCAATTTTCCTATATCAGTAGCAAGTATTATTGTAAATAAACTTTTTCTTTTGGAAATCATACATCGATTCTACTGGCCGCATAAAAAAGTAAAACTGGCCGCATGCAGCCAGATGGCTGCACTTTGGGCATCCCTGATATAGATATATGAGAGTTTTTCTGTGGTAGTCCTTAAATTAATTACGCTGAAGATTTATATTAATAAAGTTTCACCAAATATACCCACTAAGTTGCGTGTTAAGGAGTATTTAAGTACTTTAGGCTTCAAAAGAAAAAATATTAGAACAAAACTAATTTTGTCAGAACAATTAAAGAGAGGAGCATTGCAATCTTTTTACCTTAGTTTTTTTTTTGGAATAATAGTCAATACAATATTATTTATTGATCAGTTCAAAATAATATTGAGATCTTTATTAATCCTATTAATTTTAAATTTATACTATATTTTAAGACTGAATTTCTATATAAAATTTTTAGATAAAAACGTTAATGCCTACCGATGAATTGATATTAGATTGTGAAAATTGGTATACCATTCATTGTAAGCGTTTAAAAAATGATCATGTAGTTGGACAAGAAAAACAATTTTCATTAGGAGATGCATTGAAAGATACTTTTTTTAGTGATGTTCTTATTACGAGCTCTGACGGTATAGAGGTATGGTCAAAAAATCTTAATATTATACGAATAAATTTTATAAACAATTAAAAATCTATAAATAGTTTTATTCCGACGATATATAAATTATGAAGGCAAGAAAGTAAATAACTTTCAAACTTTGAGATTTTTTAGTTATAGATTAGGTATACTTAAAATTATATAAAAAAACAAATGAACTATCCTTAGATTCTTAGATTTTAACACGAAAATTTTGGACACTATAATAATCTAATTAAAACTTTTTTTAATTCAATTTTTGAATTTAAAACTTTAATAATTGCTGATTGATGAAAGAATCAGTATTTTAGTTTTTACTATTTGACACAGTTTTCAAAATGGTTTAATGTTTCAATTAGTCATTAATATGAGTATATTTGGGAATCAATATCAACTCCTTTAAATTCCTCAAATTACTAATATAAATGTCGTTTTTAAGGTTTTTTTTTAATATAACATATTCTTTTTAGTATCACTGTCATTCCATTATATTACGTTTAAATGGTTTTGACTGTAGTATGTGCTGTGAACAACTAGAGTCACCAATTTTAAGTGAAAATTTTAGTGATGTTGATGAAAAATCACCCAAAAATATACAAATTGCAATAACTGATTTAGGTGATGATGACACCAAGAATGATATCGATGATGATAATTCAACAATAAACGAAAGCAAAAATTTACCAACTACATTAAATTTATCGCCTACGTTTCTCCAATTACCTGGAAGTTACGATAACATGAGTTTATGTAAAAAGAATAATTTGTCTACGTCATTCAATTGTTTGAATATTTCGACAGGGAAAAATAATCAAAATATTTCTGGCAGTAATCTAAATAAGTATAAAACGTCATCAGATTCTAATCTTCAAAGCAATTATGTGAACTCGAGAAATATTTTTAACTTTTCCAATGAGATTTATTTGAATGCATCATATGAGAATAGCTCGTGCTGCAACAGGAAGCCTCCATTATCACCATATAAAGCAAAATCATTGTTTCCGTTTGATACGCCACCAAATTCTCCATTAACACCAGTGAGCGTATTGAATAATTTACCATCATTTATGTTGGCGCCTATTGTAAATTGGATTTACACGGAATCATTAATAGCAAATATGAATGAAGATACTTGCGAGAAACTTATAAACTTCTCAGAAACACAGCCTTCATTAATAAAATTAGTTGAGCCTTGTCGAAAATACCTTAAATTAATACGATTAAAAAAAGGTAAATAAAAAAAAAAACTGAAAATCTAATTTGGAAAAGCATAAAATTATTACTAAGTTCAACATAAATATGTAAATGAAAATAAAAATGTCTAGAAATATGTATGTGTGACAGGATGTTCTACTGTTTTTTATAATTGTTGAATTTTAACGATTATTATGATTAATTCGCATTTTTTAGATTTATTATAAACTAGATGGCTAATTCTAAAATAAACTAGATGGCTAATTCTAAAATAAAAGTATTCACTTTAATTACTTATTATTTATTGATATTAATTTGAAGAAGACTAAAAGTAAATATTATTAAATGTAAAAAAACTTAAACCATTTTATTGTTGAAACACAATTAAAAACCGAATAGGAATTTAAATTTTTAAGCTTTTTATACCCAACTGATAATGAAAATTTAAAATAATGTTTTATGTTAAAAATATTTTAGTTGTATGACTAAAAAAAATACTTAAATTGTATAAAATTTATTTTTATATTTTATTTTTTTTTAAGTCGTTATTGATATTATAATGAATATTCATAGTATTATAAACAAAATAATTCAAAAAATCAGCCCATCAAATATAAGAACACAACCAAATTTATTGTTTGGAACATTTAAAGAATGCTTGAAAGATGGTGCTATAGGTAAGATTTAAACAACAATGTAAGTAGATAGAATATAGAAATAAATAAATAAAAAAAAAATTAAAAACAACGTTAAACAACAAAGTAAAAAATATAATCAGATCATAATAATTGATAACCTCATACCGATTTCCCTGAAAATTAATTCTCACGAAAAACGTGAGGCGCGGGTGATAAACGATAATGTTCAATTTTAGGCGCTCCACGTTTTTCGTGAGAATTAATTTTCAGGGAAATCGGTATGAGGTTATCAATTATGATCAGATTATATTTTTACTATTTAGTTATTTTATTCTGTTATAAAAACGTTGTTTTTAAAATTTTTTTTTTATTTATTTATTTACTTTTTCCTTTTTAATCTTATTTGAATCGAATTTAACCATAAAAATATAAATTTCGAAATTTATCCCCTTATTTTTAAAATTTCGAAATTTGTTGTATAGCCCCTTCTAAGATAGCCTCGGATCAAAATTTAACAATGCTACTTAAGTTCAAAATTTCTGCCAAATCGGTCCAGAGACGTGATTGCGGAATCAGTGGAGCCATGGATGGAACCGTGGAACCACAAAAATTTTTAAATTTCTGACCTATGCTCCAATTTTCAAGCCTCTATCTCATCTAGAAGTGCCTGAAAAATTGATTACAAAATTTGTACCGGACAACAAAGTGAACTAATAAAAACGTTTTAAAAATACGTATGATTAGTTTTTGTTAATAAGTTCATATGGTTAAATTTATTTTCATTCAAACAAGAAACACATATTTCATTTTAGTACAATAATAAATGAGTAAAGCTTAAACAAATAACTTAACTAATACTTTGACTTGACCTCGTTTTTATGCTCAATACCTTCATAAATGCGTTATAATGTTTTGGATTTCATTAACTTCAAATATAACTAAACAGTGGAAAAATCAATAATTATTTATAATGATAACATAAAGTCGGACAGAATAGAAATTTCAAAAAATCATATTAAGGAGATCACATTTGTATACCTGTTTTTTTTAAATATTATCTTATATCTCATTTTCAGGTTGTGTTAAAATTCTACAATTCTGCAATTTATTTGTAAAAGACATTTCTGATATAACTCGTAATCAAAAAAATGAAATTATTAAATATGTTCGAACCAGAATTCCAATATTTTTGCAGCAAGTTCATCAATTATTAAAAAATATATTAGAAGTTTTGATAAATTTGGATGATGAGAAAAAAGCAAAATTAGTCACATATCTAGTACCTGAGGTATGCTTATTTTTTTATAATAATTAATGTTTTTTGTAAGAATGATTTATTTTAAACTTTTGGATTGTTTATTTGTTTATAAACATGTACGTATATGCATAATTTAAATAATAAATATACCAGAGAAGTAAAAAAGAATATAATTAAAATTTCATAAGTATATTAGGTTTATGTAAGTTTGTAATAACGATATTTTTCTTTGTATTCTCATAATATTATTGTTGGTTCGAAGCCATCTTTAAATTTTTCAAACCTCTAATATTTTATGTGAATTGATCAAATATATTCTGCAGTTTCGTACTAAATGTTTTTTCCAATATTTTCACCTTTTATTATTTTAGATTGAGTCTTCATTCAAAGTTATCACTAATGTTGTTGAAGAAGTAAAAAATTCGTTGGAAAAACTTTGTAAAGTAATAAAATAATCAATTTCATTATTTTTTCGAATTTTTCGATTAGATAATTTTTAATTAAATTTTTTAGGATCTCAAATGCTCGCATTTGGATTTATCCATGAAAAAAGAATGTAAAACTAATTTAAATGAGGAGAATCAAGCGTTATTTTCATCAAACTTTAATTTCGCTACTTCAGATAAAAATGTTGTAGAGAATGATTTAAAATTTGTTCTTTACATGTACGAAGTACGGAAAATGAGAGACGTTTACGGTCGAATATCAACAATGTTGGAAATACTTAAAGAAAAGAAGTAAGTAAAGTATTCCTTATTTTATTGAACAAAGTAGTTTATGTAACACATTGATTATCTAATAAATATTTTAAAAAATGTTACGTTTGTGTATACTTAGACATACTTAGAAATAACATAACATTATGTAAGTCGAAATTTTCATAATTAAATTTTGAAAACTTTGCTTACATTTTACTTCTATCTACGTATAGGTATCCTGAAGAGAGCTAGCTTGAACCCCAAAAAAAAAAAAAATTCGTTGGATTTTTTTAAACTTTAATATTTCTAATAGCTAAATTGTGTATGTTAAGTGCAACGATCTTAATTGTTACAAAATAATACTATTAAATATATCTTTAAGATCATACATTTCTATATATTTGATATTAAGATTCAATTCATATTTTCAGGACATTATTTTGTGAAATGAATTTTCTAGATAAAAGGAGCACAATAAACCAAAATTTGGAACAGCTTATTTTAGAAATTCCGAATTATATTCTCATTATAGAAAACATATCGGATAGATTTGATGAAAAACTGGGTTGGAAGGAATTTAAGTTTTGTTTTAAGTTAGCTACAAGTCAAATTGTAAGTAACATTTTATTCCGTACAATTAAAATAAAATATCTGTATTGTATATGAATTAAATTTAATTTCAGAATGGAGTAATAACAAAATTATTAGATCATAAATCAGCTTTAGTTAACTCTTTGAGCCAAGTATGATTTCTTAAAATCTGAGAACTTTGATGACAAAATTTCATACCTTTTTTTAAATTCTAGATTTGTAATTTGGTTCAAAAAGACGAATTTATATTTTCCTTAAGCGAATTAGGATTTTTACAGAAATCAAATGACATTCAAAATGAATCTGGAAGTGAGGATAAAATTAGATATGATTATAAAAATATTAAGGTAAGGAAAAATATTAAGGTAAGGAACTTTTTTCTTTCTATAATAACAATGTTCTATCAATTAATTACAAAACTATAAATTTTAATTAAAATATGACAATTGACAGTAATTATTTTTCTGCTCTAATTATATTGTTATTTATTTTTAGTTGAATTTAGTGAAAAATTTATGTGAACCACCAATTACAGTCAATAGTGTTTTGTCAAAAAATGCATTAAGACTTCTTCATTCAGGACAACTAACAGATATGGAATTTGAAGTTCGTCCAAGCAATGGAGACAGCAATAGTTACATATCAAATAAAAGTCTCATCTTTCGAGCTCATAGGATTATAATATCAACAAGGTTTGAGAAAAATTTAAATTTAATAAATAAATAAGTAATTTTGATTTATAATCTCTGTTGTGTTATGTATTTTTGATATTGTATATTATTTATAAAAACAAACAAACTGAATTTTACTATTCCTTATTAGTTAAATAAATTTATTTCCAATATATAGAATCTACAATATAGTCTATAATATAGTATATAGTAGTTTTTTAATTAAAAATAATCTTGATTATAAAGCTTAATAATAACAATTATTTTTATATAAATACAATAAAATACCTTAAAGAATTTATAAGTACATGTATAATATAAAGTTACAAAAAATTGGTCGGTGAAAATTATAATTAATTATTATGATTACTTTTATAAATTTCTTAATTCTAATTTTTTAAAAAACATTTAATTCGTAAAATAATTTTAAAAATTGAAGTAATATTTTTAAAAATTTTATTGGCATAAATACGTTTTTTGTAAGGTAAATTAAACAATAAAATCTTTAGTACTACGTATGCAAAAAAATAACCAATACCAAAGTTTCTAAAGGAAACTCGGAATGATAATGATAATCAAAAGCAAATATTTGCAATATTATTTATACGTTTTTTGAATTGATTTATTAAACATTTATTTTTTGATTTAAAATAATAAAAAAAAAATTTCAGATGCGAATGGTTTAAAAAAGCATTACTTTCGGGCATGATGGAGAGCATTACTAGGTAAATTTGAATTTATGGAAAATTTAAAATAATTTGTTTTTCTTATTTTTTACTCAATTACACATCATTACATTTTAGGAAAATTATTATACCTGATACATCACCTGTGATATTTCGTCGCTTATTACTTTATTTATATGGAGCTCCGATTGATAAAACAGTGGGTGCCGAGCAAATTTGCGAACTGATGTTGTTAGCAGACAGATACTCTGTAGATGATTTGAAGGTAAATTTTATAACATAATAAAATTTTAGAAAAAGTGTGAATATTTAAATATTAAGGATTGAAATTAATTAAATAAGTCTTATTATTTTTTTATAGGAATTATGTGAAAACTCATTGAATCTTTTAATTGATGAGTACTCGGTAGTTTGTTTACTAGGAATAGCTGATCGTTATGGAGCTTCGGTATTGAAATCAAAATGTTTATCGTTTTTGTCACAACATCCTAAATTAACTAAATTAGATATTTTTGAGGAATTACCAAAACAAATTCAGGTTTGTTTAATATTTAAATATTTTTATTCATTGTATAATTAAATTTTCTTTTATTATTCGTAGCAAGAAGTAAAGGATTTAATACATTGGCAAGGAAGAGTTCCTCAACCTTGGAGTAATGTGAAAAGGCAAAGCTTGAAAAGTCCTTCACGCGGCAAATCTAGGTCTAGAAGAGCATCACCATCATATATGTGACGTTTTCAATGCAACTTGTTGGACAATCATTTATTTCAAAGTACATTTTTTTTCAGTATTTAACTTCAAAATAATCAATATTTAAGAATTATTACATATGTTTAAAATTTTCAATTAATTTTCCAGTTAAATAAATTCCAATTTCTCAATATATGTTTAAAATATTGAAAAAAAAATTATATTTAAAAATATATTTAAAATATTTAATCATATTCAAGTTTTTTACTTTTATTTGTAGTTAACTATCTTTTAGGGCTACAAATTGAGTTACTACGTTGTATGTCGGTGTTATACTATTGTTTTCCGCTGCCCATCATATTTTTCTTATAATGTTCACTTAAGATTCATACCTAAGTGAAAATTATATCATAAAATTATAATTAATATTTAAAAGAGTAGAATGACGGTCTAAAGGCGTTAAAACGAATTAAAAATTATATATTCAAGGTGGGATTCTATCATTATACATTATTTATTTTTAAAAATATTTGTATTAAAGTACGAGCTTAAATTATGTTTCAAGAGAATAGATTTTAACAAACACTTTTTTAGTTATAGTAATAGTTATTATTGTTATTATTATTATCATTTGTTGTGACTAAATCCAACATTTGTTTACAATAAATCATTCTTCTAATGGTTTGATCCATTAATTCATTCGTAATTAAGAAGCTTTCATTGTATTCATTATGTACAACATATTCTTCTAATTTTTTAGAACGACGGCTAAGTCTGCAAGCTTCTGTGTTACGGTCTCTTCTAAGTTGCTCTACAGCTGAGCGATTTTTTTTCGGATGTTTTCTTACCATGTTGCCGTGATACTTACAAATGGTTTCAATAATTTTACCAGAAATTGAAGAATTATTATTGTTCTCTGACATTAGTGGTTCATGGTTATATGAGTCGTATTTTTTTGCTTCTAATTTCGATTGCATCAGTGTTTGTGGTTGATATGTTGCCAATGAAGGAGGTGTTAAAGAATTATGTCTTCTTACTCCTAATGGAAATTGAATCTGTGGTTGTGTTTGTGATGAATCCAATAAAAATAATGGCTCAACGAGTAATTCAATTGGCTTTTCTAATTCATAAATAGTAAAAGGATTTCGTGAAATTTTTCGATTGCCATACCAATTGCGAATTGATTTTAAATTAAATCTGCATATTGTTGAAGTTTTAGATAATTTAATAGGTTTTTTGGATTTTCTTTCTCGTCTTACATATTTAATTTCTTTGAAAAAATTAAATTGATTAATTTTATTTTTAGAACGATTCAAAAATTCATCTAAGTAAATTTTACGTTCGCAAATGGTACCAGTATTTTCAATTTTAATATGTGCGGCTTTCGTTGTAAAACAGGTATCAGTCGCAGATGACATTTTTGAAATATTTTCTATATAAGTTCGTAAACGGATGCGCTGCACAACTTTGGATATTACAGAATTTTGTCTTAAAAATTTTTGATCTGAAATTAAATTAGACGGTTTATCGAAAATTTTATGATTGTCCATAATTAATTTTAAACTAATTTTTTATTTTAAAATACCAAAAATGGTTTGAGAATTTCAACTTTCACGATGAGAATATCAAAATGTAACTAAGTAATTTTTTATTCAGTTATTAAACAAGTTTATTAAGAACCAGGTAATAAACCTTACTAATTATTGCATCAATACTAACCAATTACGGTTTCATAAATTATTCTCCAAGTTTTTATGACAAAAAAAAAAAATTTTGTATAATTTTTTTTCCAGGTACGTATTCAGGTATATTTTTTTATGAATATAATATTGACTTATATTACAAAAAAAATTGATTTTTATAATATCTGAATCACTATACGTAATCAAATTGTACATAAGGGGCTGTTCACAAATTACGTAACGGCCTAGGGGGGGGGGAGGGGGTTTGAAAATTTGTTACGGTTTGTTACGGCGGGGGGGGGGGGGGGTGTTTATAAAAATGTTATGTAACCAAATTTCCTCCTTTTTATAAAAAAAATTACACTAAATATAATATTAATGCACGCAAAAAAAAACTTAAGTTATAATGAATTTTGTTTTGTTTATTCGAATAAAAAAATTGTTCAAAAAGTAATTTAAAAAGTGTTTAACTTTTGTTACGTTATTCTTCTGGGGGGCGATTTGTTGCTATGGGGGGGGGGGTTAAAAAACGGCAAAAAAAGCGTTACGTAATATGTGAACAGTCCCTAATGTAATGTAAGCATAATAAATTAATCGCGAAGCCATATATATTTAGCTATCAACGTTCGAGCTTGAAAATTAATGAAGATTGAAAATTAAAATAAAAGTAGTTTTTTAGATAATAAACTGACACTTTTAAGGGAGGTCTTGTACGAAGATAATATGTTTCTTATCTGTAAATGTACTTTATAACAAAAATAACTAAAAAAAACATTAATTGGTCACAGACATATTAATGCAGCTCTGATTTTTTGATGAATGAAATATTATTATCTACCTCTTGTTCTATGAAAATTTTTTTGGCGACAATATTCAAAAATTATTTATTAATATTAGGTACTTTATTCATTTTGTACCTTCCGATCAAAATAGGAATGTATATATATAAAAGTTTGGATTCTTTTATATTCTTAAAAATAAAATAGGTATAGGTGTAATAATATTATATGTACACATGCACACATACTCGAAGTGTTGATTGCTATTTTATATAATATTTTAATAAAAATGTTAGTGTGAAGGTTAAGAAGAATAATATATCTTGATTTTTCATTACTCGAACTATAAAATTCATTTAATTATTTAAGTTAAATAAATTGATCGGAGTAGTGGAAGAAAATTATAAAAATGAACAAAAACAAAAATAGTAAAAATATTTATTAAAATTCAAAAAAAACTAAACCGATATTTCTATGAGGCTTATTTGACCGGTTTCTTCATTGAAGAACCCAAAAATTTGGCCAATTTATAAATTATACAATGATAAAATACCGGAAGAGTTTTGCAATTTTTATTTTAGTTACTTATTTAAGCAAATGCTCATAATATTGATTTAAGAATAAATGGTAATATTTATGTATATGTTCAGTAGATATACTCATAATAATATTTAGACAAAGATATAGATTAAATAGCATTATCACAATTAAAGTTAACAAATATTTTTGAAAAGCTAAATTTTTAGAAGTAAGTAGTGTAATTTGTAATTTTGAAAGAAAATTGGTGTATTAATTCTGAAGTACCTGTATACTGATATATGAATCTAAAATATTAAAAACTTATTTTACCATACCAAAATAATGTTAACTATAATGTTTTTATCTTAGAATAAAAATTTTTTATTTCATTTATTCTTTGTTATCATCCTTAAAAATTTTCACATACGTAAAATATTTTAATATGATAAATTTTTCCGGTTATCAGTGTCAGAGTACATGTATATAATTTTTACATTATAGAAAATAAATTTTTATTTTGAATACATAGTATATAATGAGCAGAACATTGAATAAGCTTTTTTTTTAATCAGAAATTTTAGTTAATATTCATCTGCAAGTAAAAAAAAAAGAGAAAATTGTATTTCTCACAATAAAAAAAGTTTTCACCCAAAAAAAGTAATAAATTAAAATTTTTTGTGTAAATAAAATTATACACATCAGCGCTAACACGGTTTTTCCGTAAAATTTCTCACTAGACAATTTTTTTTTTTTGAAAAAGTTTATGCGCAGAATAAATGTCAAAATTTTATTTATACGAAAAGTACATTTTGAAAATATTTATTCGTCTTTTGAATCGTTACATTTGAAAAATTTATTTACATAGGTAAAATTTTTTGTCTATATGACTGTTCACAATCAAATTTATATTGAATTGGTTCATTTCCAGTCAACAAGTACGTATTATATTGTAGATGTAATTTGTCTCAATTATGATGGTAGTTTTTAATCCCATGATGAACACATAAAATAATTGAATAAAACCAACGTCCTCGAATTTCTAGAGAATATTGTGTTCTTATGGTTAAAAGTTAAAGAAAATTTTTGAGATCGAAGAAGAAGCTAAGACATTGCAGACAAGATTGCAAACAATGAAACAAATTCCGTATAATTTTGTGGTGGATGATGTAAAATGTATGAAGAAAATTATAATAAAAAAAAAAATTCTACTCGACTATCTTAGTGATCAATAGTTTATGATAACTTTTTACATTTTTAATTTTTATTTATTTTTTTATTTTCATAGGCCAATTATCAGTGGCGTAACTACAAATATTGCGCCCCTAGACGAAAATAAATTTGCGCCCACCCACCCCACAATTTAAAAAAAGGAACCAATAATTATTGTTTTATTTTTAAAAATTTATTTTTTAATTTTTTATAAAAAATAACTCTTCAGTTTTCGCTTATTATTATAATTATCATATAACTGGCGACTCGTCAACGCCGTTTTGCATGAACATTAAATTTCTTTTTTAAGTCGGAAACGACTCACCATCTTTATAGGGTGTCAAGCTTCAGCTGTCATCGACCAGATAGCAGATATTGATATCCGTGCATGCTTAAATTCACTTTCGAAGTAATATTCTTAGTGTGATTTTGAATAAAAATAAATAAAAACTTTTTTTGAGAAAAATCATGAATTTTGTTGGTAAAATGCTGACAAACGGTGCGCCCTTTAACTCTGTGCGCCCGTAGCATTTGCTGCGTTCGCCTACCGGTAGTTACGCCACTGCCGATTATAGCTTCTTAAGACCAAAATTTGAAATAATACGCTGCTCGCTTTTTCGGTTTTATCCGTTTATCTAATTTAAATCTGTTTATTTCTAAGAACAAACAAACCCCAGTGGCAAACTCTTTCAATAAAATTTCAAAAGAAAAATGAAATTAACAACAAATTTATTTTTTTTTATTAATAATACTAAAAAATCTTAAAATAGTACAAAAGCTTTATTTTTCGATATTGGATTAACTCTCAATATACATAAAATTAAAAAAAAAAAAAAAAATTGTTATGTAAAAATGAACAGAAAAAAAAAACAACACAATATAAAAAAATTTCCAGGCCAGACCCAGTTTGATATAAACTCTTTAACATGCTAAGTCCATAAAAAGAAAATTTTTTTTTCTCTAAGAACATTAAAAAAAAAAAATAAAAATAAAAAAATAAAAATTTTAATTAAAATTTTCACTTTTCTTTTTCTAATTTATAATTTATTTTATTTTATTTTTGAAATGTGAAAAAAAATTTCAATCATAATTAAAAAATTATAAAAGAAAAACTTGCAAAATAACGAGAAAAGAAAACTTTTTTTTTTTTTTTTTGGAAAATTAATCGAAAAAGTTCACACAGCAAAAGAAAAAAAAAAAAAAAGGATAAAAAGTTTCTATTGAAATTTTTTTTTGGAAAATTAGAAAAAAAAAAGCAGATTTTAAAAAGTTTGGTACAAGGTCGCAAGAAAATTTTGCGCATTTTTATTTTATTTTTTTTTCATTTTTATTTTTTTCTATGTAAAATGTGAAAATAAGAAAAATTAGAAAAATTAAAAAAAATAAATAAATAAATAAAAAACAATTTTATTTATTTTTTTTTTGCAATAAATATTAAAAATTAAACAATATTTTTTTTTTATATTTTTTTTCCCTTTGTTAAAAATAATTTTCATATTTTTTTTTTTTTTTGGAAATAAAAATAAGAAAATTATGTTTACTTGAATTTAATTTTTTATTATTTTTTCTCCCAATTTTTAGATTTCGCATTTTGGCTTTAAAAGAAAAATAAAAAAATAAAGAAATATTAAAAAAAAAAATATTAAAATTCAAATAAAATATAAATTTGAAAAAAAAAAAAATTAAAAATAAAATAAAATAAAAACTTTATTAATTTCGAAAATTGGATTTGAATTAAATTTTCCTTTTAAAAAAAAAAAACATTTTTTTTTCTTTTTTATAAAAATAATAAATTTTCGAAAATAAATTGTGGTTAAAGTGAATGGTGTAAAATTCATAAGCCTCGGATATAAAAAACGGGTCCCTTTTTGTAAGTTTTGTACACAAATTTTTTGGAATTTTTTTTTTTTATTAAAATTATTTTTATATTTAAATATTATTTCAAGAAATAAAAAAAAAACTTTATTTATATTTTATAAATAATTGAATATAATTATAATATATAGAAATTATTATATATATAAAGTTTGTGAGCTTTCAATAATTCTCTGAAACAAAACACAAGATATCAAATAAAATTATTTATGTTAAATATTACTGTGGACGAACAAATTGAGCTTTATAATCAAAAATTAAATTGAAAAATAATTATTGATAGTATGTTGTCAGAATCAAATAAGTAAAATTTTACTTAATGGTATATTCTATAAACCAATTAAAGAACATTTGACAATAAAAAGATTAAAGTATTATTCTGTCAATCGTTTTTTTGCATTTTTTATATAGTTATATTTAGGGTTTCCATACTCGGTTATCGAGTACTCGGTTACTCGGTTATTTTCCTGTTTTTTACATTACTCGAAAATCGGTTTTTCGGCTTTAATACTCGGTTATTATTTAAACCTTTTTGTAGAGGCAAAATAAATATCAAATGAACTCAAATTGAAAAAAATTGTGTAAGTACTAGGTAGGGTGACCAGACATACCCCATTCTGGGGTAGGCTACCCCATTTTTGATTGAATTTT
Source organism: Hybos culiciformis (assembly GCA_964007475.1). Classification (NCBI taxonomy): domain Eukaryota; kingdom Metazoa; phylum Arthropoda; class Insecta; order Diptera; family Hybotidae; genus Hybos; species Hybos culiciformis. The sequence continues at coordinate 58,789,354 of OZ023273.1, forward strand.
CCTGAAATACCCCATTTCCAAAATCTGTAATGGGGTAGGAAAAAATACCCCAAAAACACCTAAAATATTTTTTTTTTATATCTAGTAAATTTCAGCATTATGAGGTCAACTTTTATTATTATCAATTGAACAGATAATGTAAAGAAAGATAAAAAGATATCACTTATTCCACTGTTTTTCTTATCACTTAAAAAATCTTTCATAAACTCAGTAATCTTTTCTTTTCAAATGATTTTTTATTTTTCTTTTTCTTTGGGAGAAAAAAAAAAATAAAATTCTCTTTATGTTTTGATTTTTAAAATTCGAACTCTGCTGATATGTCGTTATCATTATAAATTAATTTAATAAATTATTAAAAATATATAATAGTAGATTACAATACATTTTAAGAAAATTTGTTATTCTTGCGAGTTTTGTATACACACAAACACATAGACACGAGTCATGTTTATATCACGAGACCGAAGGTCGAGTGATATAATATTGACGAGTGTCTATATGTTTGTGTGTATACAAAACGAGCTGTATAACAAATTTGATTAACATGTATTGTATACTGCTTTAATGTGCATGTGAGAGGGAGTTGAAAACAATACATTTATAATGAAAAAAATAAACAAAAAAGTTCAAAATGAAGCAAGGAAATAAAATTTAATAAGGAAGTTTATTTATTTATCGAAATGATTTCAAACCGGAAGATTCCTAAAATATTAAAAAAAAAATTAGTAATTTTTCCAAAAAAAAATTATTCATTTTCTTTTTTGCAAAAAAAAAAATCGAATAATTTTTTTTTAGAAAAATTACTAATTTTTTTTTTATTATTTTAGGAAATAATGGTCTTCTTAAATTTTACTTAATTTTATTTTTAATTATTAAAAAAAATAATAATAATTTTATAATTATTTTTTTTATAATTAAAAATAAAATCAAATAATAATTATATAATTATAATTTATATTTACAATAAATAATCTCCTTGATGCTGCCATTTTCTTTGTTTGTTGATAGAAGAAAAAAAAATTCTTACTTGACATTTGACAATCACAGCAAACTTTATAATGACAACAAATATATTTTCAGGGTTACCATTGTTCTATTTTTATTCATTTTGTTTTTTTGAATAAAAATAAGTCCAATTTTTGAAGTGTGGTTTAAATTTTTGTACTAAAATCCAACCACACTCGTTTAAAAATTTAGTAGTAGAGGTTCGAAGATCCTTTAAAAATAGTAGATTGAAACACATGTTAAGAAAATTCATCGACTGATCGACTGGCCGCTTTTTAGAAAAAAAAAAAATAGCCGCGTATTTTTTTATTGGTTCTTTTTTTTTTTTTTGTTTGCTCAGAGGGAAAATATAGATTAGCTCAGAGGGAAAATTTAGATTTTAGCATTATAAACTAAGCTTTGATTGACATTGATATGATGCATGTGAGAGGTATACATTTGCAATTTTTTTTTTTTTTTGGTATTTGTCTGTATTGAAATATTGTGAGTGTGAGTGATATTATTTTTGTTTATAGTATTACGCAGTTGAAAATGAAGAATGTAAATACAATATAGAGCAATGTAAATACAATTTACATCACAGGGAAATGTAAATACAATTTACATTCCTCTATAATTGCATGTGTATTGATGCATGTAATGGACCATTTACCGAGCTAAATTTGCGAATGTAAATACAACTTACCGAAGACATGCGCATTAAAATATATTATTCAAAAAAAAAAAAAATATATATATATTATTTGGAAGAAAACTGAAAGGAAACTGAAAACTGAAAAATATAATTTAGATATAAGATTAGAAAATAAAAAAAATTCAATTGTGTTGTAGTTCGATGTAAGTTTTTTGTTTTTCGTTTTTGATTTAAACTTTTTTTTTGTTAGTTATTAAATATTACAGAGAATTAAAAAGTTTGTTTTATTTTTATATAGTGAAAAACGAAAAAAAAAACCATCAATAAAATACTACCCCAAAAATATATTTTTGATCTGGTCACCCTAGTACTAGGCTTTGAAAAAAATATAGTTTTGGTTTTTTGTTTAAAAATTGCAGTCCAAATTCAAAACTAGTGAAAGCAAGTAAGTAAGCTTTTCAAAAAAATTGTTTTGGTTCTTCTTTTAAATTTGAAAATAAGTTTATTCGACAAACTGGAAGCTTCGAATCGTTAGATGTACTAATTTTTTAAAAATGTTTTAATTAATGTTATAAACATAAATTACATAACATACATTTTTTTTTAAATACTCGGTTAATCGAGTACTCGGTTAATTTTCCTTACAGATACTCGAAAACTCGGTTAATTGATTTTGCCGAGTAATTGGAAACCCTAGTTATATTGCACTTTTGTACATAATCTTGAAACTTCAAATTTTTTGATTGTAATCTTCACAACAAATAAGAATAGTCAAATGAAATAACCTGATGCTTGATAGAAAATAATTTTAAAAATTAACTTATCCAAAAATAATAATCAAATTGCATTTTTTGAATTGGCACAATTTTCGTAAAACTTGTTATCATATACACATTTATATTTAATACTTGATGTTGATATGACCCAACGTATTTAGTCTTTCTGATGCCCGAGAATTTATATAATGATCAATAATACACAATATGTATAAATATTAATAAAAGCTGTTGAATTTACTTAAAAACTATATTAGCTAAGATGGATAAAAAAAAAATCGAACAACAAATTTTGAATTTTCTTGCGTTTATGATGTAATGATAATGATTATAGTGATTACCATGGAAATTTGATGTTAATTTTGTAATATAAATAGTTATGGTAGACCTGTTAGGTACATATATATATTAAAATCCTTTTTAAAATTCATATTGTGGAGTAAATAATTTTCCATCACTAACCGATTATGTTCTATATTAAAAAGTCAACAATGTTATAACAAAACTGTGTGTGATTAAAAATTTAGTAATATGATAATAACAATTTAATAATAAAGAAAAAAAATTTAGTGACCCATTTCTAAAAAAAATATATATACTTAATATAAAATCCAGAATGTTATCGAAATTCTGTATTGGAAAATTTTACTGTGTTTTCTCTGATGATTAAGAATAATATTCAAATTTGTTGCTCATCATATGCAAATGGCGATTGATCGTAAAACATCTGAAGATCGACCGTCGATCGCGATTGACCTTTTAGCCACCCTGATGTATGTATGAATCGCAAAATTATGAGCATTTTTTACATATACCCAAATTCCTAAAAACAACATCTCAACATATACATATTAAATTTTATGTTATGTTTTAATACATTTATGGTTACATTCTGAATATAAATTAATTTTAATTTATTGAAACAATAATTTTAAAATTAATAATTAAGTATTAAAGTTTACTTCAATGTTTCTCTTTACTTTAAGATTATGTTAAACTTTAGTTAAAGATTGAAAAAGATTTTTAATTATAGAAGGAAGAGAGTTTAAAAAAAAGAATTTTTGTATCATCAATCAAATATAAACTAATTCTATAATTATAAACTATTCTACTATCTATAATATAAAATTAATGCTTTTATTTATTTTTTAATTACAACGTTACATTTGTCCGCTAAAAATTTGAAAAATCAATCGCAGACAAATGACATTTTGCAAAATGACATTTGTCCGCTAAAGTTTGAAAATTCAATCATTTTGAGACATTTATCGCGGACAATTGTCATTTTGTAAAATGACATTTGTCCACGAAGTTTTCCATACAAATTTCATCGCGGACAAATGTCCCGCGGACAAATGTCACGGCGCCTGACAAGTGTATGTGTTTTTGTGTATATACACAACGAGGTGTACAACAAATTTTATTAACATGTTTTGTATACTGTTTTAATGTGCATGTGAGAGGTAGTTGCAATCAATACATTGGCAATGCAAAAAATAAACAAAAGTTCAAAATGAAGAAAGTAAATAAAATTTACTTAATACGGAGAATGTAAATAAAATTTACTTAATTAAATAATTACATTTGTATTGACGCATGTAATATACCATTTACCGACCTAAATTTTCAATTGTAAATACAACTTACCGATCACATGCACATTAAAATAATTTTAAAAAAACTTTTCTTGCAAATGAAAAACAATCATAAAATGTAAAATAGCTTAAATTATATTTCATTTCAGTGCAATATGGTGTAAAGTGATTTTATTTTATTGTTTGGACCAACAGAGAAGTATTTTCCACCATTGTTTCCGGAAAATTTTTTGTTCCATGGCAAAGAATATCGGAGCCCAAAAAAAAAATTAAATTACAGAACCAAAACCAAAAGAATCAAATTTACTATCTCTGGATCAGACAATAATCGACTAGAAGTTGGTTCCGAACCGTCTCTAACTTTTTGCATAATTTACATAATTATCAGTTAGTATTTCAAAGTAAAAGTTCCTTTCCATTAAGCTCAAATTCTTGATTAATAAGTTCTAGTTTCAACATTTAACATTAATTTTACAAAAGTAAAAATAAAATTGTCATTTACTCTCACAAACATACAAAGTTACATGCGTTTGAGTTATTTTTTAGACAATTATATTAAAAAATAATGAAAAAGTGTTTAAGGTTTTTGTACAACTAAAGTGAAAAGTTTTAACATTTTTGATTTAATAACTCTTTTAATTACTTTAGTTCTTCCCATACGGTTTTTCCCATCAAATAAATAAAATAAATTTTTTAACTTTTTAATATTAGCTCCAGCTGACAAAAATGCTTGCATGCGAAAATGGCAGAGTTGAAATAAAAAATTTTTTTCTATTCAAAATATTTTTAAGTATATAACTTCCTTTTTTGTTAATAACTTAATTATGTATGTGTATATAAATAAAATGTGCTAGGTACAAAAACATAATACATTTTGTCAACTAAACGACATTAACTTTTTCAAATTGTCGCTGCTTTAATGTACCTACATATATTTCGTTTAACTTTGAGCAATTTTTTGAAGTTGATGTAACTATACTTTTCTATAGAAATGTATTCTGATTTTAATATTATTTTTATTCTTAATGCCAAATTTTGTATATTTTTACTTCTACTGGGTAATAATTTATATTTTTGGTTTGTTTTATTTTTATTAATAATAAGTATCTGGTACCTTTTTTGTTTTCTTCGAGTATTTCGGGTTTTTTACAGATTTTATAGCGAATTTCGCGGATTAGTAACGATCAGATTTGAAAATTTAAATTTAATTTATAATTTTCGAGAATTTTGTAGTGAGTTTCGCTGGTGAATAACGATCAGATTTAAAGGGGGTGAATTTTATTATCCATTAAAAATTTTCGCGGTTTTTGCGATTTTTCGAATTTTCCCAAAAATGAAAACTAGTTAGCGCTTATATTGTAAATGTAATTGATAGATCCGTTTTCGAGAACGAGATTAATATTATAGGAGTATCCATACAAATACTGCTCACTTAATAGGTAGTGTAGGATTATAATTGTAATAAAATATCGTATTCCATATAAATTTAATCCATATTTAATTGAAAAAGTATATGTACATACAATACGTTACACAGTAAAAAAAAAAGGCCTTTTTTACTCTTCAAAAGTATAGCCGGCGATGACGTGGGAGCTTTTTAAAAATTTTAAAATAATAAGTTATTTTAAAAAGTGTAAAAAGTAATAAATGAAATGTACATTTGATTCCTAATAGTGAATTCGTTACTAGAATTATATAAAAACTTAACCATTTATTGATTTAAAGTTACCAAAAATAGATTAAAACAGTAAAAAATAACATTTTTAAAATTAAAAATTAATCTAAATTGTGCAAAATGAATTTTACATTCATTTAACCCATTTTAAGTTTAAAATTAACAAAAAAAAAAATTATAATGTATTCATAATGATATAAATTTATTATCTTATTTTAGTAAAACCAGTTTTATTCTAAAAAAAGATGAATAATTATTAAAAAAAGATGAAAAAATTGTAAATTAAAATGAAAACTACCTTAAAATGTCTAAATCGAGCTTACACTTGTTTCTGAGTAAAAAAAATCGTAAAAAAAGCCCAATTTTTTTTACTGTATAGTTACCTGCAGTATATGGGGGGGGGGTGAATAAAAAACAACCTTTCGACTTAAAAAGCTAATTAAACCAAATAACTATATAGCCAACTATATGATATAAACGATTCCAACTAATTATAAATTTCGAGAAAAATGCACTTTATCTGCGAAAAGTAAAAATACATAAGTAAGTATTTATTCTGACTAAAACAATATTATAATTTTCTATTTAATTAAATAATAATATTGAAAGCATCATTTATAAAAAAAAAGAAGATATAATTATAATTTTCTCGGAAAAAGGATACCAGTAGTTCAGTATGTACTCTACTTAGTAAATAAAATATATATTTTAGAGAAAAATCGTAAAATTTCTATATTTTTAATTTTGTTAAGCTAGTTTAGTTAAATTTTTTAAGTTTACAATGTGTTTCAAAAAATTATTATAGCAAAATCAATTCTTTCCTAATATAAGTTATTACAGTTTCCTATAAATTTAAAATTTAGAAGAAATTTTTTTTTCGTTAAAAATTAAAAATGATATTAATTTATTTTGTTTCAAAGAAATTTCAAAACCCGATTTTTTCAGTGCATTATTGATAATAGGCTCAAATTCTATCTATTATTTTTATCTGTCTGCCTGCGTTATCATAACTTTAATGTATATGTATATGTGATTACTATTTTTTCTGCAGTCTATCTAAGATCTAAAACCTACAATTGTAGAACTGTTTTTGGGAATTTGATTGAGGATAAGGGATTATTGCTTTATTCTTTTCCATTCCATTTGCATCATTCATACAAAGCTGTACATAAATATTCGATAAAAACTATAGTTGTCTTTACATTACTATTTATTTTTATAATTTTATGTTCTATTGGCATTCTTTTTGCAAAATACATTATTTTTTTTTTCTTATATTCAATAAATAACTTATGATGATTTTCTTTTTAAATTAAAGACTATTTATAATTTAAATCAAATATTTGTATACTTACTTATGTACCATTTAAAAATGTATATATGCTGATTAAGTATATTAATATTGAAAAACATTTGACTAGCTTCCAAATAATTTTTATTACATTGAAATTATGTGTATATAGGTATACATAAATGCATATATACACATAAATGGGTTTTAATTTTTGTACAAACAGAAATTAAAAAATTTCATTGCAATAACTGTGTACATTTTGAAAATAAATTCTAGAAATGCACTTTTTTTTTTTTATAGAAATTTCATTTAAATTCATAAAATATTTTATGAATTTCGAATAGATTAATGTCATCATATCACAATTTCACCAATAACTTGTGATTAAAAAAGTCCACTCAATATCCATTGTCTTAATGAAATACACTCCAGTCGCTGTTTATTATTGATCAGTTGAAACTATTTTAAAACTGACTGGTAGCTTCAATGGAGAAAAAGAGATTATGGTGACTTATTTATTGTAACAACAAATAAAAAAAATATTCATAATGCTTCTTGAAAGACAAGAAAAACATTTAAAGAAAATAAACAAGAATATGTAAATGAATTTTTGAAATAGTTGCTTTAGCCCAGAGAAAACAAAAGCAACTTTTATTTTGGTACGAAAACAAAAACCAATTTTATTTTCATAGATATGAAAATGGATTTGCGGAAAGTTTCCCTAAAATTAATTTTCCTAAAAGCAGTTCGATTTTAACAATTCCCCTAAAACAACATCCCTAATGAGCAATTTCCCTAATGGTTTTTAATTAAACATTGCTCACTAGGGGAACTGAGCATTAGGATGAAAACTGTTCATTAGGGAAATTGTTTTTAGGGAAATTGGTCATCTGCTTTTAGGGCAATTAATTTTAAGAAAACTTCCCGGGTCCAATCAAAATGAAAGAAAACCAAATGCCAGCGTTATATATGTGAATAATTACAAGAATAAAAAATTAATTGCCACATTTTTAAATTCAATATGCAGCTTTCATGGTAATATTTTTTTATATATTATTTGCAGGTATTATTATTATAGTAAACTATTGAAATTTACTTTAATTTGTATTGAAAAAACGTATCAAAATTCATTTGGTAGTTTGTTCTAGTTTTCCCCAAACATACAGAATCAACTTGATTTTATATTTATAGGTAATAAAAATTATAATTATAATAATACACCATGCATATAAAATATTTATTAATTTTCATAATATCCAGCAAATTATTTGACATTTAAATTTTCTTTCCAGTTTCAAATGATTTATTTTGTGAAACTTTTCCATTAAAATGCGTTTTCTAAAAATAATACTAAATAATAAACATTAATTTTAAAATTTTCAATTATCGTGTATATGTACACGTCTACTTAAAATCTTTTAATAGTTTTCCAAAAATAAACTTGACTTATTGTATTATACGTAATAAAGAGTATAATACTCCTATAAACAAAAAAATTTAAATAAAACATATAAATAAAATTTTTGGACTATTTAACTAGTACATAAAGTATTAAAGTCATAAACATAAATAAAATTATGTATAATTGAATTTGTGATATCAAGATCTGGTAGCTATACATTCATACAAAAAAAAAAAACAGATAATGAGAAATGAAGAAAACTCCCTTCTACGAGGTTTATACTCAATGTTTTCGAAAATGCTTTAAAAATTGATTATGTACCATGTGTAAATATTTGTTTAAAATGAATTTTTTTTTTTTTTATAAATCTCTTCAAAAATATTTACTTTAATCAGAGAGTTAAAAAGAGATTTCATATATATAATAAATTTATTTTTCTTCTGTAATATAAAATAGATAAAATACTTAAATTGTTAAATAAATCAGACCTATGATTGTAGGCCCCTCTTTTATTTAGCTTCAAGTATAGTTCAAAAATGTTGCAATTTGTGTTCAGATGAAAACTGTTCAAATTTTGAAGTATAATGTCATTCACAGAATTATTTATTTTTTTACATATTTATTTTTAATAGACTTGAAATTTTAATAAAAAAAAATTATTATTTTTTATTTCCAGAGTTTATGAGAGAGTGACGACGACATGGGCTTGGGGCTCGATCCTTCAAATGCAGATAACTTTCTGTTTTGGTCGAAGCCCCCACTCAATCGAGATCTATTAATTTATAAAAGAAAAAGGCATATTATAAAAAATATACAAATCAACAATAAAATCAACAGATCACAATCAACAAGAAAAGTATATGGAATAAATTAATCAATAAAAATTTAAAAAAAAAAAAAAAAAAAAAAACCACCGAGAAAATAATTTCATTATTAAAAATTTTCTTGTAGTTAAAATTTTTTTACAACAGAACATGATGGAATTTGGTTAACCGCATTTAAATAATTAACTTATAAGAAGTGCCCCTAAAAGGCACAAAATAAAAAAAAAACGGCAATGGAGTCTTCTCGTGCTATACCACCTGATAGAGAAAAATTATCAATAATACATCAAGTACCTAATATAAGTCCATTAGCCGGTCAACAAAAAAATTCATCTGCAGTTGGTGTATCAACAGGAAGTAATCAACAAACTAATTTAGAAAGGCTTTCAAGACCACTTGCTTTTGATAAGGTAAAGAAATATTCTTAAAAATTTAATTTTTTTTATAATATGTAGGTATATTTAGATATACCTACATAGTAATAATTGTGTATTTCCTTTCTTTTTTTTTTAAAGGAAAAGAGGATATGGAAATTATTTTCTAGATTGAGTAGTTGTTCATTATTTGCATTGAAAAGAAATATTTATTTATTAAAAAAATATCCCAAAATCATATAGAGAAATTTTAAAAGTCAGTAAATCGTATATTGAAGCTGAACTAATTTGTTATAAGCATTGTACGATTTTTATTCTTTTTTTGGAGTTATCATTCTGCAGTAACATTTGGGATAACTGGAAATAACTCTAAATGCACTGCATATTTACATTATTATTGTTACTTAATATTAAAAAATCTAAATTAAATAGATTAAAGAAATAACATGATGAAAAACATGTTGCATGTTATGGATACGACTCTAATATTGGGTTGGAGTTTGATTTAGTATAAGTTGTAACTTGTAGAATCCTAAAAATAAATATTTAGCTGGTCCATTCTGAATGTATCTGGAGGTATATTTTTGTAGAAACTACATGTATACCTAAAAAAGAATGTTCATAAGTTCTTCAGAAATTAATTACAGCATAGAAGTTGTAATGGAAAAAAACATGTATGAAAAAAAAAATCAATAGAAAACATCCTCTCAAATGCAATATACGAATAGTTATTACATGATGTTTTTACAAAAACAACCACTTCATGGTGAATGAAATGCATAAATTAAAGACAATATCAAAAATCATGTTTTCGATAATTTTGTAGATATTATAGTATGGAATTCACTTATACTAGAGAAATATTTTCGTAACTCCCTTATCTGGAAAATTTCATCTCCCCATTTCAATTGCAAAAAGAGCTAAACCAGCATAAATCAGCGAAAGAAATTAATTTTACTGTAACTCTTTGTACTGGTACTGAAAACAGGCGCTTTGACCTCGCTTTGTAAAATTATTAATGTAGCAAAATTACGATTTATATATATTTAAGCTTTTATTTCGATACTAAAATATCAAACGTTATACATCATCTTTATCTAAGAATTATTGACTCTCCCGGAAGATATATAATATTTAATTTACATATCATTGAAATAAATATCATAATTTTTTTTTGCATTATCATGTTTTTATCAGTTTTTGATGTTATTGTAATTTTATCGCGAATTCAATATTTATCCGAGCTTATCCGAAGTTTGTGTATTATATATGTTACGGCGAATGTGCGAATTCCGGTGAATGTGAGTTTAAAAACCCGTAATTTTAAAATTACATTACATTTACCGGCCCGATTGGCCCCATTTTTGTGAAGAGCGTAGAGGGGTACACCTTATCCAAGGAGTGCGGGGTGGCAGGCGGGCGAACTGGTGGTCGGTCAGTAAATGTACTGTAATATTGACATTTACCAAAAGTAAACTCACATTCACCGGAATTCGCACATTCCCCGTTACATATATACTACAAATTTTCATTAAAAACTTCTAAAACTTAATTAAAAACAATCGTCAAAATTTATTTTAAAATTCATTTTAGTTATGATTATTCAAATAAGTGGTTGCTAGCCCCAATGAATCGAAACATATTACTTTGCTGGAAGTTCCTGTTATTTATTATTTAAAGTCGTAGTAGTTTCTGTTAAAAATAAATTTGAATGAGTAAACAGGATTCTTTATTAAGTAAATGCAAATTTCCATTATTCGTAAATGGATTTTATTGCACAAAACTTTAAAAACTGGAGTAGAACCATGTTATAATAATTTCCAAGAACGAAAGGAAATAAATTTGAATGTTTGTACACATACTTTCTCTATTTTATGTTGACATACTAAGTACAAGTCTATCCCATCCCAATATCTAAGTTATCGATTAGAAGGATAGGGAGACTCAAAAAATATTTGAATAAGTGATATTAAATAAAAAAAAGCAACTATATTTAGTAAAATTTAAGTTTAAGATGTCCATAAAACTAAATTTCCGAATAAAATTTTAATACATTATGAAATATATGTACGTTTTCATATATATCTTTTTCTTATTTGTTTGTTTAAATCTTGTAAATGAAAAAGCATAATATCATCGAAAAATCGGCTTATTTAATAATTTAACAATATTATGTATCTCTAATACACGTAATTAACATCATCAGCTAATCGATCGATAGTCAATTTTAGTTTAATATGACAATCAATTTTAGTTTAATATACGTAACGGAGACAACTCGTTGGTTTGTTAAAGCAAAAATATTTAAATGCTAAATTTTTGGATTTTTAAATTTGAATACTTATGAACCCATCAAAAGACGCAGATAATTGAACACTTTTGACTTTTGACCACTTTGTTATATTGCTTTTATGAGATTGTGAAACATTAAGGTACCTTTGAATGAAATTTTCGTAGCGTTGAATGTAGTCTGGAAATTCGAATATTTTATAGTTAAGAAATTCTAGATAAATTTAATATTTGTTATTTCATTCACTCCTAGCAGACACATTAGAATACAAATATAATCTGCTATCATGTTTTACTATCGACATTTTTAACATATTAAGAAATATTTGAATACAAAGTTGAACAATTGTGCATTGTACATAGAATTTTTGTTAGATTTCAGCCTTCCTAATGCTTAACATCGTGTCGAAAAGTTTTATAATTAAATTTAAACTAGGCTGTTTTAAAATTAAGAAAATATTGATTAACTCCAGATTTTTTTACCTCGTTAAAAAAATCTGGAAATCGTGAAATTTTAGTTGTTGAATTAAAAAAAAACTTATAAATAAAAAAATGACTGATACCTATTTGTCTATTTTAAATCCAATGTTCTTTATACACTTATTTTTAAAAAATTTGTAATAACGAAAATAAATGTGGAAGACTTTTTGTGCGTAGAGTAATGTAATATTAAATCACAAAAAATAATTTTAAGTCAAAATACGTAAAATGTTATTTGTAAAGTTCGACCTAAACGACG
>OZ023273.1:58802160-58873994 GCA_964007475.1 Hybos culiciformis
TTTGCATTTCAATTTGATGAGTGAGAGGATAATAATGTTTTTTAAATTCGAATAAATAAATAACCTGTAGAATAAACATAATATAGGAGGAAAAATGATAAGATGGAATATGGAAATATAAGTATTTAGGTCGAGTAATTTTTTTGAAACTTTTATTACAAATTGAAAAAAAAATAGATATGTACTTAGTTCAATGTTACATTATGTTAAAGAAGAAATATAAAAATTCGGTCATATAATTAAAATATTGTTGGCAGTTACATTTATAAAAATTTAATTTAATTAAATTTTTTTTATCTCATAATTTTTTTTATTTCTGTTTTTTTTATTTTATTTTTTTTTATTTTAATTTTTTTATTTTTATTTTTTTTTTTTTTTTTTTAATTTTTTTATTTTTTTTTTTTGATTTTAATTTTTTTATTTTTATTTTTTTTATTTTTTTATTTTTTTTTATTTTTTTTTTACAATTTATACTTTTATATTTCTTATGAACCCTCCTCCTTCGGGCTTCGAACCTTGTACTTTAACATTGCAATCCGGCGACTCTACCACTTGGCTAATGTATTAAAATTAATACCATGATATTCACATTTCTTAACAGGAATTATAATTGGAACATTTTCTATTTGTTCCCATATTTTTAAATTTAAAACTGTACAAGAACTATACTATGAAATCCGGAAAATTATACTATGAAATACGGAAAATGTTTTCTTTTCAACATTTTTGTACTGAAGTAAGACAGGGAATAGTAATGAAACATAATCGGCGGAAATATCAAGTTAAAAGAAATTAAGCTTAGTAAAAAAAGAAATAGAAATTTATACAGTCTTTTTTAAGCTGTTCCTCTAGAAACGTAGATTACCTGGAACTTAGTAATGAATCATTGTGCAATGTTCTCATTATACTAAAAATGTATATAACAAACTGTTAAGAATTAAATGTATCTTTATTTTTAAACTACAGTGCTCTTATGTTATAAATAAATGTAAATTATGAATTATGAAATATAATAAATTGTCAATTATGAAATCTATTTTTGTAACTGGCTTTAAACACAATAAATTTATCATTTAAATTTGATTTGAATCTAATTATTATTATCAATCAATATAAATAAATTAAAGAGAAAGTTTATTATTGTTCTATTTCAATCTTTTAGAGTCAAATATGTTTACGATAATATTACATTAAAAATCATTAAGTTTCATTTTTTGCATTTCTTCTATTAATCTACAAAAATAGAAAAATATTTATTAAAATGTTTCGTGCATTACATAACTTTGTAAATTTTATTTATTATTTTAATTATTTCACAAATCAATCATTAATAAATCAATAAAAATAAAAGTTATATTATTAACATTATTTCCATAATTTAATGTTTATTGAAAAAAAAATATAAGTTTTGTTTGGCAAATTACTATGTATATATATGTACATACTCGTATAAGGTTCATTTGGCAATTTAGATAATTTTTAAGGATAGAATTATGTGTACGGCCTAAGAATCATGCACAAGATTATAAACGGTATTTTTAAATAATAATTATTTTAAAGAATTATTATCAATATTTAGATCTCGACATTATTAAGTCCATCAATTATCATCATTTTTTCAAACAATAGTACAACAAACCAAAAATGAGTGAAAAAAGTGACTTTTATGACCTATTTTTAATAAATCTATCGCGATAATGTAAAAAGATGAACTCTCTCAATGCAAAGAATACAGGCTCGTTCGAACCCCCACTTGAGAATCTTTGTACATATACGAATTTTTACCTTAAAATATAGTTCTAATGCTATAAAAGTTAAACTAACTGAAAAATCCATACCAGGGACCAATTTGTATTACTAATGTTTCTAAAAAAACAATCTTTTGAAAGACATTGATTTTTATAACAAAAAAATTGACAAAAAAGACATTGATTTAAAAAAAAAAAAAGAAAAATTAAGAAGACAAAAGTTAAGCAACATTTAAAGTTCTGAACAGAAAGTTAATATTTCGTTGCATAACCATTATTTTTAATTACGCCAGCGCACCTTCGAGGCATGGATTCAATCAAATTATCGATTAATGCCTGTGGAATTCGATGCCATGATTCAAATAATGCTTGGAATAATTGTTTCGTATTTGTAAATTTGAAACTCGTTCGAACCTCCCGATCTACAATTTCCCATAAATTTTGAATCGGATTGAGATCAGGAGAGTTCGCAGGCCAAGGAAGAACTCTAACCTTTATGATCCATAAACCACGCTTTGACTATTTTTGACGTATGTTTTGGATCATTGTCTTGCTGGAATATCCAACGGATGGGCATTTCTTCCTCTGCAAAGGGTAGCATAACGTTTTCTAACATTTCTTTATACACAAATCTATCCATAATTCCTTCAATTTTATATAAAGGCCCTATTCCGTTGCCTGAGAAGCAACCCCACACCATTAAACTACCACCTCCGTGTTTAACTATTTTATGATAATATTTGGGATCTAAACGTTTTCCAATTGGACGCCTTACTCTTTTTATACCATCGGAATGAATCAAATTAAACTTCGATTCGTCGCTAAATCGTGCGTCTCTGAATCGTGCGAGAGCTGATTTCTAATTTTAAGGAGCTTCTAATATCACGTGCGGATGCAAAAGGGTCTTTCTGGGACTGCCATTTTATCACACGATCTTGTTGTGAACTTGTTTTTCTTGGTCGCCCTGAACGAAATCCGGTTTTAACATTTCCTCTTTCAACATATCGTTTTATAACTGTGGAAATTACAGATTTATCAATATTTAATAGTTTACTTATAGCATTCTGTTGATGTCCTTTATCATGCAATTCAACAATTTTGATTCTAATGTCCTCAGAATAGACCTTACGATGCATCTTATCTTGGTTCAAACTTTTTTTTATTTTTATTAAATCGTTCACCGATTTGAAATCACAAGCAAGGAAAATGTGATTAAGAAATTAATCAAATAATAATTTTTTGTTTATGGGGGTTTTCCCCAAAAAAAAAAGTGCATTAAGTGGTAGTTGCTTAACTTTTGTCGCGTCAAAATATGAATTTTCGCATTAAAATAAGCTTCTTCACTTTCGCCATTGACAAAACTTATCATGTAACGCATTAGTTTTTTTGTATACACAATCACCCACAACTTTTCTGGGGTCCCGAAATAATTTATACGGACATAATTTATACGAAAAAACGACATTATTCCTACCATACAAATGAATTATGTCGCTTTCAGGCACGTTATAATTTATAAATGAATAAAGTCGTTTTTTTTTCGTATAAATAATGTCGCTTTTAAAACGACATTATTTATCATATGAATAAAGTCGTTTTTTTTCGTATAAATAATGTCGCTTCTAAACGACATTATTTCTACATGAATAAAGTCGTTTTTTGATCGTATGAATAATGTCATTTTTAAAACGACACTATTTATCGTATGTGAGTAAAAACGAATGTTGGGCGTACAAAATGTAGGTGAACTGACATAACTGCGAATATTGTGTTCTAAGCAAAAGGGGAAGGGGGGGCAGCAGGGCGGCGGGCGGGAGGGCGGTTGGTCAGTGGGATTTGCGGCGCCAGCCGCAAATCCCACTGACCAACCGCCCTCCCGCCCGCCGCCCTGCTGCCCCCCCTTCCCCTTTTGCATAGAACACAAAATTTTATCGGAGATATTGTGAGGTACACACGGGAAGGGGGGGCAGCAGGGCGGCGGTTGGTCAGTGGGATTTGCGGCGCCGCAAATCCCACTGACCAACCGCCTGCCCGCCGCCCTGCTGCCCCCCCTTCCCGTGTGTCTACCTCACAAATATTTTATCTTTTTTACTCACATACGATAAATAGTGTCGTTTTAAAAACGACATTATTCATACGATAAAAAAACGACATTGTTCATACGATAAATAATGTCGTTTTAAAAGCGACATTATTTATACAAAAAAAACACGACATTATTTATCGTATGAATAATGTCGTTTTTTTTTGTATAAATAATGTCGCTTTCAAACGACATTATTTATTGTATGAACAATGTCGTTTTTCTCGTATAAATTATGTCCGTATAAATTATTTCCGAGTGCCAACTTTTCTGTATATATGTTTTTTCTAAGGTAAATAGATTTCAGAATAGAACAAGTATTATTTTTTCAAATTTTAGTTGCTTAACTTTTGTCCGATACTGTATATACGAGAAGCAATATATTAATATATATACGTAAGCAATAATGTATAACTCAATCTAAAACATAAAATCTATAGTTTAATTTTTATTTCTTTTATTGAATCTAATGAAATATTCTTTTCAGATGGAACAATTAGTTCGTGAAATGCAGGACCCTGAAAATGGGGTTCCGGTACGTCAACAGAAAATGTTTTTAACTTCTATACCTTATGCTTTTATGGGTAAGCTAATTTTCAAAATTTTATGAATACAGATACAATGTACGAACTACATATTTTATCTTTAAATTTTATAATAATAAATATTATAAATTACAATGTTTTTCTTTTAAGGTTATGACCTAATAGAATGGCTCATGGATAGGTTATCGATAGAGGAGTCAGAAGGATTAAATATTTCTAATCAACTCTGTTTGCATGGATACTTTTTTCCTGTTAATGATACAAAAACTTTAGTTGTTAAAGATGATTCATCATTGTATCGTTTTCAAACACCTTACTATTGGCCGTGGCAACATAAAGCGCCTGACAATGTCGAATATGCTATTTATTTGGTAAAGCGATCACTCAGAAATAAACAGAGACATGGCTTAGAGGATTATGAAAGCGAAGCACTGAATAGCTTACATAAAAATTTAAAAGCAAAATGGGATTTCATATCTATGCAAGCTGAAGAGCAAGTTCGATTGGCGAAAGAAAGAAAAAAGGGTGATAAAATTGTGAGCGACTCTCAGGTATGATTTCATTTTTGCAAAATTTCTAAAATGATACTACATTTAATTTTAAAGGTCAGGATAAAGTTTTTTCTTTTATGTATAAACATTTACATTTTTCAGAGTGAATTGTCTTATTCCAGCTTACAAATTTTCAAGTTTACTTAATGAAAATTATATAATACAAATTTAATTTGTTTTCTTTTACGAAAATTTAAATTTTTTGTTGTTCTAGGAACGTGCGTATTGGCGTGTTCACCGTCCGCCGCCCGGCCAATTTACACCTCTTGAACCTTGTCCGGTTCCATCACGTGATCGTCAGGGAATTAAACCAAAAAAGAAAAGTGTTGAGGATTGGCAACGCGAAGTAGACTATTTGAAAAAGTCATTGAGTAGAACTAGAATGAAAATGTCACAAGTATGTGAAAGTTTAGTGGTTTATTGGGAAACTTTTGCCGACTATGATTACTTTAATCAACAAGTTCTTCCTTCGAATCCATGGGTATCTGAGGATATAACATTTTGGCAATTGAATAATGATATTGTAGATATTCCAACAGAGAAGAGGGTGAAACGTTGGGGAATTTCAATTGAAGAACTAGTATCAGATCCAACTGGACTTCAAGAATTTACTAATTTTTTAGAAAAAGAATATTCTCATGAAAATATAAGATTTTGGATAGACGTAAATAAACTGAGAAGGTCAGCACATTCACAAGTGTCGAAGAAAGTTCACGAAATTTATGAGTAAGTTTAAATTTAATTTTTGGTAAAAATTAATAATTGTTTTAACTACATTCTAAATTGAGAACTACAGACTTTTGCCTGTGAAGTAGACTTGTTTGAAAATGGTTATCTCAAATTATCTAGAAAAGGATTTTCGAACAAGTTTAACGTTACAGTTAGTTCAATAATAGCCGTACTAATGCCAAACTGTTATTTGTAGAGAATTTTTGAAACCAGGTGCTCCATGTGAAATAAATATTGATGGCAAAACAATGGAAATAGTTCAAAAAGGTTTAAAAAATCCATCACGTTTCACATTTGATGCGGCTGCTGAACATATTTACATGTTATTATTGAAAAAAGATTGTTATCCTAGATTTGTAAGATCCGAACATTATAAGTCTTTACTAGCCACTGGTATACAACCGTCTCATAAAAAACGTTTCTTCAACTTTGGAGGAGCTGCTAAAAAGAAAACTGCTACTGCTCAACCACCCAATCAAGGCTTGCTTGCACAAGCATCAACTACTAATATAGTGCCATTACCTGGCCATTTAACGAAGCGCCGAGGAAGTGATAGAAGTTTGACTGGATCTGCTCATGAATTAGCTGTTATTGGAACAAAAGATTCAAATAATAAAGTGCCACATTCTCATAGCCAAAGTAATCTTAGTGATATACCCTACAGGTAAAAATAAAATAAAATTATTCATGATTTTTCATAATTACCCATTAGTTTATATATATATATATATACACCTATTTTCATAAATGCTTTTTTCTGTTATAAGTTTTGAAGATATGTTTCGAAAAAGTAGAAAGCTTCTAAGTGTGCAGATTTTTATTTTCAAAATAGTTTCGTATAATATTCAATAAAATACTTATATTTTACTTACTGAATCAAATTTATTTAAAATAATAATAATTATTCGATATGATTTTGAAAATATTTAAGACTCATTGGTTCGAGCATAAAATTTAATAGTTAAAGATTTTTGTTTTCTTAGTGTATCAGTTTACAGAGGTGATATGCCGAGTTTTTGCATCAGAGAGACAGCATCATCAGGACGGCTTGATACTGCAGACCTGTAAGATATTTTATAAGCTCGTCAGTGTATAACAAGTGCAAAAACTTAAATGTATCTTATTCTGTTCTGTTTATATGTTTTAATAATTCAGAAGCAATATCATTTACATATAAGCAATCAGCAAAAACTATCGAAAATAACAAACAATAAATATTTTATTAGTTAGAGTACTTTATTTTCAAAAACTTTTTTCATAAAAAATAAAGTTTTCACTTTATTCCACATTTTATTGCTCAATTTTAATGATTATAATGTTGTGAAGTTAATTTCATTCTCTTTCTAAACGAACAGCCCCGTTACAACAGCTTACAGTTTAATCGGTTAAATTAAACTTCAAATATTCATTAATATTTTAAAATTATTTATGTTAGATAGTCAAACTAATCCTTCTTCAATTATTATAATTATCGTCTATTATAAAATAATTAAATTTTTTTGTGACATTCCAAAGTTATTTTGTTTTGAATTCTTCTTAATTTTTATAATTCTAAAATTTTTTAACAAAGCAAAGAACCCATTTCAGCTTTATGTGAAAAACTCAAGTCCATCTTTTTTTGGGAGGTTTTTGTAATATTTTTGAATACTAGAATGTCTGTCGCCCATTATATAATTTTTGTTTTGTATATAATGAAATCGGTAAAATTTTTTGCTACAATATAGAATTTGAGCTCGTTGTTAAAACATTTAAACAAAAGTACTATTTGACATCATCTTTTTTAAAAAATTATATATGTATCGTATAATAAAAACTATTGATGTGATGTGATGTATAATATATAATTTTTTTTTTCTGTATTCATAATAATTAAATTGTGGATAAAGGCACTAGTTAAAATATTGTAAATTTTTTTCAATTAAAATAATTTTACTAATAATAAAAATTTATGTACACTACAACTACAAGACAGCGTAGACAACTTTATTTAAAAATAATAAGCTTTTTTAATTTAAATGTACATTTTATTTATATTTATTCTTATTAATTTATTTTAAAAAATTTTTAATTTAAAAAATGTTATGAAATAATCATTGATGAAAAAAATAATTTTGTATTAAGTTTTAGAAAATAGAATAATTTTTCGAAAATCCGAAAATTTAAAATTTAAATGCAGAATACAAAGTGGAATTCCAAATTAAAGAATCTTATATCCCAAAATAAAAATTAAAATACTGTTGCGATTGTCCCGTTTAAAATACTGCTACTATATCATAAAAAAAATTTTAAATCCATTATTAATTAAATTGTTATATTCTTTCGAAACTTTTGATATGGTTTTGTGATTTCGGAATTATTTATATGAATTATTCCGTATAGTAGTGCAATGCAATGTGTATATTTAAAAAAAAGCTAAAAAATTCTACTTAGAGTATACTTCTATTTATTTGCATGTCATTTTATTGTAATAATTGTGTAAATGCTAATTGATAGTTCATCTAATAAAATGTATAATATAATTTGTATAATTTATTATTTGTTCTTGCTCGACTTTTTTTATATAAATTGCTTTATTCATGTTCAATATTTAAAAGATCAAAATATATAATTTAATAAATTACAAAACTGAAAGCAACATTTTTTTATTTCTTGCATATTAATAAATCTACGTCTAATCTAGATTTTTGAAACATTCTTTTGTACTTATTGAAGTGAAAAGTGGATAAAAAAAGCCCTAGATCCTTGTAGAACAGAAAAAAGGACTAATTATTTTTTCCTTAGACTCTGCCAAAATTTTAAGACGAAATCTATGATTAAACGATAGATTAAATTTTAATGTCTGTACTGTATTATTCGTATTTAATTTTAACGTACAGAATATAATATGTACATAGGTGTACAGAAAGTAAAAAATCAAGAAAAATTATGTGAAACAAATTTCCAAATCTAATTATCTGATGACTTTAAATTAAATATATTAGAAATTAGATTATTGGGTTTATTACAACTTGGTATCATTAATTATTTACCTTTGTGTCTATATAATAGCATTAATACATTTATTTTAATATATTATTTGTTATGAAATTAATATAATATATGTTTCAATATATGATATTATCAAATATGAATATATCCTATCCTTTATTGAAAAAAAAACATGATTTAATAATGTAGCTATCTATAGCAGCAGATTAAGCTAATTACATTCAAAATAATGTAATAGATAGATATTTAAAATACAAAATATTTAATAAAGTAAGATAATTTTTGCAATCAATTTTGTTTTTTGAAATAATGTAATTAATTCTAAAATTTGATCTATGAAAATGAAATGTGCAAAAATTAGCATCGCTTTTTATTATCAATCGTACATATACCTACATGATATTTATCTAATTTTCTTTTTAACTGTTTGCAACATTAGATTAAAAATATATAAAAACGACCAGCGTTGTTGTATATTTTTTTAAAAATACTTATTTTATAGAATTTTACGCTTTTTCATGCAATTAAAATATTGGGGATAGAAAGAAACCGAAAAAATACTTTGTGCTCATTTTAATAGTACTTTCGAATAAAAATTCAAAAATCAAGAAAATCGAACATCATTTCGATCGTTTTCATAAATTTTAGAATCTATACAGCATTATTTATATTTTATACTTAAAATAATAAAATAATAACAACAAAATAATTGAAAACCAAATATGCTGGTATTCAATAATTTAAATTTTATTATTTTATCAACACTAAATTTTAATTATGATTGTTGAAAGAAAATAAATCGATTTAACGTCTCACATAGCGCGTTACGCTAAAAACGATGATTATCTTCTTCTGAGGCTCTATTGATCGTACCAGCAATCAAGAATAAATAAAATCTTCCATTTAATAGCTGGTGCAATTGAAATCTTTAATAACATTAATCAATATTTTAAAATAGAATAAAATAATTAATTTTGTTGAATATATTTTATTATTCAAATTTAAAGTTCTAACATGATTTAGAGTTCGCTTGCGCAAGACGGGGAATAATATTTTTCTTGTGGAAATTCAAAATGTTGCTTTTCATATAAATCGTAAAATATAGGTCACTGATAAAATTGTATCTCTTTTTGTTTCGTGACACTTTAATTTTGTTATTATTTATTTTTATTTTCTATAGGGACAACTCAAAGCTAATATACGAAAGGCTAGAGCCCGCAGCAGAATCAACAGCTCATGCAATATGCCCTTGGGAAACGGATAAGCCCGTTGAAGCAACGGTACAGCTTTCAGTGTGTCCATGGGATGATGATAGTTCAGAATCTGGTGCTAAAAAAGAAACTTCACAGTAAATATAAATTTAAAATATATTTTAAATAATAAATATGCTTTCTTAATGTTCACCAAATTATCTTACAGATCAGAAATAACAGAAGTATCCGAAAGAATGAAAAGATCATGTGGATTAAGACAACAGAACACTGTTGATACTGATTACTCATCAAAAAGACTTTTGCCAACTAACATTGAACAACGAAGATCATCTATGACTATTACATCAATGTAAGTAGATTAATATATTTAAAGTGTCGAGGTAATTAAATAAAAAAAAAATTTTTTTTTCTCCAGTTGATAGTATTTTTTTTATTATTTTTAATTTTTATTTCAGGTCGACTGCCACTGAGTTTCAACTTGGTGTTTTAAATAAGAATGTAATTAAAAAATCGACAACCCCATCACCTACAGCTTTTAGTAAAACTGAAACACTTTCAAAATTAGAGTCTTCGAGAAAACTATCTAAAAGTGATGTGAATACTTTGTGTACAAAAACTAGTGAGGGAAAAATCGTCGACACGGATATTTTGGAAGAAATTAGTGTTAAATCAGACTTAACAATATCTTTAGATGTGAAGCCAATTATTGATGTTGAAGCAATTGAAATATGCCAAGATGAAATTAGTGATATAGCAGAAAGAGAGGAATCAGCTTATGATGAAGAAGTTGCTGAGATTTCCAATAAACATGAGGAACATATGGATGAAGATATGGAAGATAAACAAACAAAAACACTAAAATTATCACCCAATAGACTTCAAGTAATCAAAAGCGAAGAAAATGTAGAAGAATTATCACCAACTACTGAGGAATATCAAGAATTTTGTGAACAAGATCAAGAATCTGAGAATGATGAGAAACCACCAATAACGCCAACAGGATATGTTGCGCCAGCCCCTACACCAGCACCTTCCTTAGCTCCTCTTGCTGAAGTTGAAAATGATGTTGACGATCCAGAATTGTCATTATTCTCAACCAAAACTGAAACACAGGAAGAAATAAATAAGAAAAGAAGGAAAAAACGATCTTCGGATGCCAAAAAAATTGATGAAAAGCTTGATACTGCTCAAACATCTAAAACCGACGACAGCAATCGTAATGCCGTATGTCCGTGGGAAGACGAGTAAGTTCGATACTAGAAAATATTTCATTCCAATGTGGTATTATGTCTTATGTTTTCCGATTTTCACAAAACATAAGATAATAAAAATTTTAAGTACATTTAAACTCTATTTTTAAAATATTAGAAAATAAAATTATAGCACAACAATCGAGATGGTGAACAAAAGTTTAGAAAAAAAGAATATTAAAAATCTTTTGTTTTTTAAACTGAATAGTTGAATACACCTTCAAATCTATACATGTTTAAAGTGCAAAACCTTTTTTATGCTTTATGTATCAAAATCTAAAATAATTCTATTATTTTAAATCTTTTTACTGTTATCACTGAGATGTTGGATTCTAATCGTTTTCTCAGCTATTATTTGTTTAATACTTTCTGATTGCTAAATTATTAATTTCATTAGATTTTTTTTTAATAAAAAGAATAATAATAATTTGTAATTTTTTTTTCATTGTAGAGATGTTACCACAAGTGACGGAACATTTACTAAAACCTATGCTACGCTTGGATATTTATAAGAATAAATAAATATTCAGTTTTTTTAAAATTCTTTATTAATATAAAAATCTCTATACCTTAATATTAAAATAATTTTAATTATTAAATTGTTAATTTCTTTCCTAAAAATATTTTGAAATTCCAAATCTGACACTTTCTTTAAGAAAATTATATTAAAACAAAATTTAAAAAAGTAAGGTTAATAATACTTAGATAAGATTTGAAAAAAAAAAAAAAAAAAATAATAATAAAAAAAAAAATTGAATCAACTATTTGACCTTACAAACTTTTAGGTGATTACTTTTGTTAACAATTGTAGACTATGCTTAATATGTATATGTACAATAGAATATAATTTTAAGTACTGCATGCAAAATAGGGCCTTTATACTTACTTTGATGTAATTAAAATCTAGTTGAAAAAAAAAATATTTTTTTATGTTAATTTTTTTTTTTTAATCAGAAGTTCGATGCATAATGGAAATGGAAAGTTTGTATTTTTAAGATTAGAACGAAATAATAAAAAAATTTATAATGAAAGTGCTCATTATGGAAATAATATTAAAAGATAGGTTTACTGAGTTTTCAAATTAAAATCCTTATCCCACTTTCTGTAAGATAAGTTTCTGTCAATTTGGGGTAACAAAAGAATGCTAAATCCAAAATTATCTCTTCAAATTCTCTTTGAAGATCTTAAAAATATTCTATAAATTTTATTTCTATTAAGCATCCCCCGCTAATTTTTATTACAGCAGCTGCACGATATAATCGCATCACTATTTATATTGCGGCTTATATGATTGTTTTTTCCGTTGCGGCATTTCATACAAATTTTTCCGTATCGATAACGTTTTTCTTACAATTTCCAGTGGAAAACATTTTTAATTTAACAATTATTTAACAAAAATTAATTAAAAAAAATTTATTTATTTTATGTAATTAAAAAAAAAAAAAATTCAGTCCACATAAAAGTGTGGGATTTTTGGACGATTTCCGCAGCCTATGTTGAAAATCGTTGCCACAACGAAAAGTTAGCCTTGGTCTGGGGAATTCTTTATGCTTAGATGGTTTGCAATTTAGTACTTTCTAATTAATCTAAGGAAACTGAAAAAATTAGTAAGTTTTATGTAGCTTTGAAATAATAAAGTAATCTAAGGAAACTGAAAAATTAAATAAGTTTTATGTAGCTTTCAAGTTATAATATAAAATTAAGAAATTCACCAAAATCTTATCATAGTAAATTGAAGAACACAGAATTAACTTGCTAAAAAATTTAAAAAAATTTAAAATAATTAAATATCTGCAGTCTTCATGCAGTCTCATTCAAATCAATATTGAAAATGTATAAAAAAAAAAAAAATGTTATTTACAAACTCAATTTTATATTCTTATAATAAAGGCTCTAATCTTTAGTTGGAATGAGTTCTGTATTCTAATAAATAAATCATGATGTTGTGAATCAAAAATTAAAATTAAAATTTCTGTAAATTATGGTTATCTTTAAAAAAAAAACTAAATAAACATTGCTATACAATAATTTGTAAAAAAAAAATTTGGAAAACATAAAAAACAAATATATAATGAATATAATTAAATATTATATATAATATAAATGTAATATTTAATATAACATTATATATAATATAATATTATGAAAATATTCTATTCATATATAATAATAGCGAAATTATGATAAACATTAAAATAAATCTAAGAATTTCCAAAAATTTACATACCATTTCAAAATTTCTCCCTTTTACAATTTACTTACTTAAGTATTATATTTTTCGTAGATAAAGTTTTGTTTAATTATAAAGATCACTTACGTACAAAGAATATATCGTATTATACTTTACAAACATTTAATAAATCAATTATCTGAAAAATACCATTTTTGAAATTATGTTTTTGTAAAGCTATGGTTTCCTAGGAAAACGGTGCCGTTATATAGCGGCCGTAATATAGCGGCGAGTGACGTAGAAAAAACGTTGTCTATATAATTTATATAAAATGGTTTCCTAGAGAGCGTTGGTGATGAACGTAACGTAATATAGCGGTGCCGTTATTTCATGTCGGCCGTAAAATTACGGTGATAATATTCATACAACGTTTTTTTACGGTGACGGTGAGTTAAAAAAAAAAAATGAATACAAAAAATTTAAATTTAAATTGGAAAATCGACGATGACTAAGTTTTAATTGAATATTACGGCCGCTAAATTACGGCAACGCTTTTTTAGGAAACCGTATATGATTGCCGTTTTAACGGCCGTTATATTACGTCGTAATATTCAACGTAATATTACGGCCGCTATTTGACGGCACCGTTTTCCTAGGAAACCATAGCTTAACAAGTTGTCGATATTAGTTTTTTCTCTTAATTTGTCTGATTTTTCAAATCATCTGTCCAATCAGTTTATTTATTATTAGTATATACAATTAGAAAGACATTTAAGTAAAAATAACAACATGCATTTCTTTTACATTGAAATTCAAATTTTTCGTTTCTAAAAGTTTTTCCATCTAAATTTATTTTGTGATTGTTCACATTAAAATAAGGCTTTTGTCAAAGCGAAAGAAAGGCATTATTATTTTTAACCCGTTTTCCATCAAAAGTGAAAAAACGAAATATATGTTTTCACTTTTTGCCCATCCGTCTGTCCGTCTGTTGTGCACTTAAAACTATAAAGCTATATATATGTGCTCAATCTGGGTTTCTTTCAAGCCTTTCATATAAAATTTATATTATTTTAAATTTTTAAATGCATTCAAAGATGGATGTCGTCAAAAAGAAACTAAAAAATTGAAAGACTCCAATTGTGTAAAAAGGTTTCGAATTAAGGGCTGAAAAAAGATTTTTGTGAGAATTGATATATGAGTTGATGTCAATTGAAGAAAGATAGCCCCGATTCTGACTAAGCAATCCACTAGAGGGCTGATAGCAGATTTCGTTGAAAGTTTGTATATGAACAGATATAGCGATATTAGAAAAAATAAAAACATATTTCGGAAATATTTTAAATTCAAAAATTGATTTATTTATTTGATCTAAAAAAAATTGTTTTTTATAAATATATTGCTATGTTTAGATTCCTTAAAATTGTAAGCATTTAGTTTTTATATAGCAAAAACAAGAAAAAAAAATATCTAACAAAATCCTTCGATAAGGATCGTAAAAAAACTAGTATAAGTAAAAAGTTGTAAAAGGGTGAACATTTTGGAAACCAATACATAGAATATAATAATTAACAATCGTATATATATTATATATTTTTCATTTTTAGTTAAAAATTTAATTAAAAGCACTACATATAGTGCGTAATATAAAACTGTGAGACCGCATTTATTATTATTTTTCAACGTTCTATTAAGGTTATAAATAACAACCACACTTACAAACAAATGTATATTAATAAAATTATTCCGCTGCAATTTAATAATGTGTATTTATATAATATTTACTGCATAATTATTTATTAATACATATCTATGTTATAAATAGATTTATCAAATGTACTACTACTACTTGTTTGTACTTATATGTTAGGTATGTTATGAATTTAAAAAAAGATTTTTTAAGATTAATTGTAGCCATGTAGTGTAAAGATATTTTAATATGCCACGATCTGTTGGGTTGTGGGTTCGATTCCCAAATTTTTGTGAATTTTCTCAGTTGTCCACTTAAACGAATTGTTCGCCTTGATTTAAATAATTCTGGATTTTTTTTTGAGAAATTTGTATTATAATGAACATAAAAATGATGATTAGTTGAACATAATTAATTTGATATATATAAAATATAAATTTAATTTTTAGCAAATATTACCTATTTATTCGAATATAATACAAATTGTTTATTACGAATATATTTATCCAAACCTGCCAGTGTATTCCAAATATGCAATTTATTGTATTTTATAGTTTCCTAATTATCGTTCATACAAAATACCTTACTATTCCGCATATTATGAAAATAGTTGAATTAAAAAAATATCTTAAATCTTCCATCTTAACCTTTGAACAATGTATGTGTACATGCGTAATATATTAAGTATGTATGATGCATGCAATGTAAGTGTACGAATGGAGAAATTTGGATGTTATTACATATAAATCTGCTATTTCTATCATTTTCATTATTTTGTTCTTCATATTTTACATATTATTTACTTAATATTAATTATTTTAATATTAAAATCGGCTATTTCTATCGTTTTCATAATTTTGTTCTTCATATCTTACATATTTTTTTACTTAATCTTAATATTTTCTTTTTAATTTATTAAAATTATTTAAAAAAAATATATATAATTTTAAAATAAAAAATAATGCATTTAAATAATAATTAACATAATACAATTTATATATAATCCATTAATAAAACATTAAAATAATTAGTACGTCAAAATTATATGTTGAATTGATATTTGGTGTGAGCTTCGTATTAAAAAAAAAAAAAAATCATTACACAATTACATTATTAACATCAAAAAATAAAGAAAGAAATTGAAAAAAAAAAATAAAGTACTAAAATTAAGTATAGTAACAACATCGTACATTGAATTAGTTTTTTACTTATATTTATAAATAATAACAAAATAAATTTTATATTGATAATTTCATCTGTCAATAAAACATCACATGTCATATTTAAAAGACATCATAAGTTATTTTTGATTATTATACTCTTAGACCAATATATAAATTGCGTTAACAAGCTTTGTTTTTTATCTGAACATCAAATTTTTTATTCCTTAAAAAAAAACAAATAAAGCCAATAAATTTAACAAATTTATACATAATGCAAACATTTTTCGCACATTATATAAAAAAAAAAATTTAATTCAGTCAAAATTTATAAAAATTGTTTATTTTCGTATTTTGATAAGCCAACAAAATAACAATTTCAATATAAATTGAATTAATATTCAAATAAATAATATAATAAAATATAACTACTTATCCTTTATTACTAGGTTTAAATTAAATTAATTAAATTATTAAATTAAATGAAAATAAAATTTTTTCTATAATTCTTGAAGAAATGGAATTTTTTGCCGCATCTTTAGCAAAACTAAATATATTTAATGCCCTTTAATATAATTTTTTGCATAAGATGCTTGCAAAAAAAATTTCTGTTTCTTTTAATAAATTATGAAAATATTTATTTAAATAAAAATACATTGTGTGTATGAATGTAGTTAAAATATTTATATGTTGTATAAAAAAATATTTTGTTTTTTTGTAGCGATAAGAATTAATAATAATTTATTGTTTTTTTTTACCTAATTCTTAAAAAATTTTGTTTTTCCATACAAAAATAATTTCGAAATTTATTTTTACTTACTGATTATAAAGTTAATTAATTGTGTTCTTATTGTTTCAACCAGTGCAGCCTGTGGACGTTTTGAAAGAGGGTGCTGCAAAAAATAACAACCTCTTTTTTTTTTAATTCTAAATGTTTTATGATATATAACTCATATATCAGCTTTGAAAATTCAAAAGCAAACAAAATACCTATATAAAAATTGTGCTGCTTCTGAAGCAGTGCATTTTTCTTTACATACAAAATATCCAAAAACAAACAAAAAAAATTCCCACATAGGTATTTGTTTTTAAATTTTTAAGAAAGTAAAATTCCGTGCACTGTGAAAAAAAAATTCCGTGCACTGTGAAATTCGCAGTTCCAAAAAATCTGTTAAAAAGATTTTTGCAGCTATTTTTTAAAAGTACTTTCTGTATTTTCTATATTTGATTTTCTGTAAGCCTGAAAGTGGCTACTCTTGTTTATAAAATGTTACAGCAATTGCTATATTTAACAAAAAATTTTATTTATGAGATCAATTTTTTGAAATTTCTTGAGGGTGCTGCAATGTCGCATCACCTATGTACGAGCGGCCGCTGGTTTCAACCCAAATTTTGTCTTCAAATAACCATTTTTACTAATATCGATAAGAAAGGAAACTATAAAATTACAAATTTTACACATTTGTACAAATTACGGAAGTAACAATGTTATTGAATATAGAGTAATTACGTTTTTTCAATTAATTATCAAGAATAATGTGCTTTTTATTCATAAGTATATAAATATGACACTAGACTATATAATATGTACATATTTATATATATGTAGAAATAAAGTATTATTTTGAAGTTTTTGGGAGGGTGTGGAAGCCCTCAGTTATTACTTATATTAACTCAGGAAACTTATGAAATCTATTGCTTCTTTATTGTTTGTGAAAACTATACTTGAAATTAATGAAAAATTATTTAATTACTTCATACTGGTGTCCAGTTCAGGACTCATCAGAACGATTGACTTGACACCTATCATTGACAATTCATGAGTGAATTACACAGTTTATTTTTTGTATTTAACTCCTTTATGATGTATATTTTTTTGATTAATTTCCTGTTTTTTTTTGGTTGCATTTCCATTTGTTTTTTAACAAGTAATATAAGAACATTTTGAATTTTTAACTAAGTCGACTCGGTTTAGAGTTTTGGCTGGAATGATAATTCCGTTTATATAATTTGGAACTGCTAATCGATTTCTTTGAAAATTAATTTGAAGTTTTTACAATCCAAATTACGTCAACGGAATGATCGTCCAAATCTAGACTCAAAAACGAATCGACTAAGTGTTAAATTTAAAACTTTCTTTTACAGTAATTTTTAAAAAACAGATGCAACTAGAGACAAATTAGGAAATTTATCAAAAACTGGAAACCTTATAAAATACAAAGGAATAATAATAAGCAATTTCAGTACAAAATTAATCTCACACCATGAAAATGTAAATTATATTCAGTTTAAATATAAAAATTAAACTGTGTAATTCATTGACGAATGATCAATGATAGGTTTCAAGTTAATCATTCTGCTGATTCCTAAGCTTGACATCGTGGCGAAAAAATTCAATAATATTTAAGTAATTTCAAGTAAAGTACATATTCTCAAATAATAAAGAAGCAATAGAGTTCATTAGTTTCCTGTCTGAATATAAATAATTGCCTTACAGTACTATCAACTTTTAAGACTACTTTACATTTACAAAAAAACCATTCGTAACAAATTTTAGGATTCGTCTAAAAATTTAAGCTATATAACTTAATTTTAGCTTCGAACAAATACATTTACAGAAATATAAATGTATTAATAAATAATTATGTGTGACTAAATTAAAAAATAGTAAAAACATTATTATTGCACCATATTTCAATTAATAGTAAATTAATAATATTCGTAGAATTTACTTTTATTTTATGTTTTATTAATTTCTTTTTAAAAATTTTTGCAATCGTAATAATTTGTTAAGAATTTCTAAATTATTACTACTCATGTTTATGTATAATAAAACATACTTTAATTATGAATTCATAAAGTTTGTTTTAAAAGTATTTTGAATGTGAATTTTATACTTTTTAAATTATTAAACAAAATTAAGATTTAATTTTATTTTACTCTTTTGAGAAGCATCGATCCAGGTGTGTAAGTAATCGTGATTAAAATTAAGAATAGGTCTTTGAAAAAATTTCAAGAAAAAAATTTTACCGAATTTCTTTACAAAACTACTTACATACATAAATAAATAAATGTATCTTATTTCTAATTTTCATGAAAAATATATTAATGTATTATGAAAAACCATTTCAAAATAAACAAAGAAATAAAAAAAAAAAAACCATTCAAATAAACATGCATTTTATAAAACTACAATATTAATAAATAAATAAATTGAAATTACTATGTCTATCTATAATCAAAAACAAAAAAAAAAAAGATTTAAAAATATTATGAAAAAAAATATACATAAATATTAATGTTAAAAAAAAAAAAAATAAAAAATTTAAACATAAAAACATCATGTTGCTTAATTCATAAAAAAAAAATAAAAAAATTAAAAAAAAAAAAATTAACAATTATTATTTTTATTTTAGATATAAAAATAATAATATATTTTTTAAAATAAAAACAATAAATTTGGAAAAAAAAAGAAGTTAATCTTTATTAATTTAAAAACATTATAAAAAAATTATTAATAGGCCTACATGAGAAAATACACACACCCTATTTACATAATTTTAGAAAATAAAAAATAACAAAAAAAAAAAAAATGATTAAAATAAATAAAAAATTATATTAATAAATATATATATATTCATAAATAACAAAAAAGAAAATAAATTATATTAGGCGAGAAAATAGAAAGAACAAAAGAAAATTTATTTCGATGAATGATTTTGTCAACAAATTAAAAAAAAAAACTGTCAAAAGTTCATTCATCATTTATTATTCTATCATGTCAAAATCAAAAATTAATTTATTATAATTTGCGAAATATTTTATACGAACTTCCTTAATAATCCAAAATGTGAACGAATATTTCAAATAATTTAATTAATGTATATTTACTATAAGTTTTATTATTATATACATCTTGAACCCAGTGGGTAGCTAGGTATGGCGAGTGTGTGCGAAGTACAAGGTCCCATTGCTGTAGGGGCCCATTCATCAAACCATAAAATTTAACGAAAAATGTATTTTCTAGATTAAAATTAAAAATTTTTTTTTTTTAAAACAATGTTCTTTTTTTTTTAATATCCTGGTTCCAACCAAACCAATCCAAAAAAAAATTTGTATAATAAAATTTACTCTGATAAGTTTTTTTTAGAGGAAATACATACATAAAATGAGGAGAAATTATTAGCCCACTGCTGTGTGTGTATATCACTATTACTCTAAATCTTTCTCTAAATCGTTTCAATACCTTAGACAAAATAATTGTCCAAATTGAAAAACGCTTCGAATACAATTAACCAAAATTTCGCATTTCTTCAACCTAGAACTATTTGATCTATGTCTGAACAGGAAATGAAGATAGCTTGCCATAATATTTCAAAAAAATATTCAAAAGTATTTTCCAATAATTTGCCAATTCAGTTAATACAAGCCGCTAACTTCCTAAAAGACGATTTGAAAGAAAACATGACGATTAAAGAATTTGCAGATGTTCTAATGTAATTCCGATGTAATTTTTAAAAATAAAAACAAATACACATAAGTTTTTATTTGTATATTTTATTTAATAAGAAAAGATTTGTAGGTGGGCCCCAAAATAGATTCTTGCACAAGGACCCAAAATGTCTAGCTACCCACTGCTTGAACCACTCATAAACTCATAAACTGTCACACTCACATTTGGTCATAGTTTTTTTTCGGTTCCGCACGATTATGAGTGAGGAAGGTTTCACCCTTATTAACAATCAAAAAGGAGACTGCAATTTTCATATTTAATATCCAGAAGTTTTGAAAATTTTCATTTCGACAGACCCATTTTTTTTTTATCCATCAACAAGAAAATTTTTTAACTTAAATTTGAGAAGAAAATTTTTGTTCCCAAAAGTATACTTTGTAAGTATGCTGCTTCTTCTCTCTGGTAGAAGTTATATAACAAACCACTATTATAATAGCTCTTCATTCCAATAAAATTTAAAAATATGATATTTTAATAATATTATGTACGTATATAATAATTAAAGAATTTCCTTTAACAATTCAGGATTTTAATTTTTCTCAAAAAAGAATTAATTTTAAAAATTATTTAAAATCTAGAAATATATTATACACAAGTATAATAATTACTGACATAAATATTTCTAATGAATTTATTTTTTTTAACTTCCAGTGGACGACATAACCATTTTCAGTAAATAATAATATTTAAGTTTATTTGCATTTTTTTTTTTTTTTTAGATAAATCTAATATTATATATTATAGTCCGTTGGATTAACATTAGATAGTTCCAATAGTTTTACTTGAATAGAACTAAAAAAAAAAAAATATATATATATAGAAATTTTAAAAATCTGTAGTTTGTTACTTCAATTTATTCAAAAATATAAAATAAAAAAAAATAAAAATACTGACTCACATGTATAATGCTTATTTTAATATTAAATAAAATAAAATATTTTTTAATATACATTTATATATTTTTTTTTTAAATTTATTTTGAGATCAATAAATTATTTAATTGTATTTTTTTCAAATTTGGAAAAAAAATTTTTGTACTAAATATTAGGTAACTACAGTAGAAAATTTTTCTCCAGTTTTCCAGTCTGTTAAAATAGAAAACAAAAATAATAAAAATATAAACACAAAAGTAACTAACGCACACAAAAGGTAAACACATAAAAATATTGATTTTTAACGATGACATAAGATTGCTAATTATTGTGTAAAATTTTTCTTTTCACATAACTTTTCACATACACATCACATTAAAGGATTTTTCGAAAGAAATTTGTGTATACTTACTTATGTAGGTATATTCCAAGTTCGCAATTATCTCAAAAGTATATTATTTAGATTAATTGAACTTTTCAGATTTCAAAATATGTACATAATTTGTAATGTATATTTTTTGTCAGAAAAAAACTGAATTAAAAATAAAATTCAAGGCAGGATACTGAGTTTTATTCATAACATTAAATAAAATTTAATATTCAAATCTTTTTTTTCTATTGATGCTAGAATTATTGTTATCATTAAAAATCAATATTTTTGTTAAAAAAAATGTATAGATGTATAACACAAAAATGTGTCTCTACGTATATATAATTAAGTTGTAAACTATTGTATATATTATATATATATAACATTATGTATTTTCAAGATAAAAAAATGTAGGAAAACTATAATTTACATAATATGAGCAACATACAATAGCTTACTTCTTGAAAACTGGCAAATACAAACATAAGTATACCTAGTTATAAATTATTATACTGAAATTATTATGTAAATCAGCAAAAACTTTTTAAAATAAAAGTACCACATTTAAAGAAAAAAAATCATGTAAATATTTTGGTGATAATGTTTCTAGTTTCTACAATTATATAACTAACCATTAACCAAAAAAATTATAAAATCTTAAAAAATAAATTAATAAGTTTTAGGCTCTGTAAATAAATTAATCTTATAATATATAAATTCTTGAAATTTTCCTAGAAAGACAATTTGTAATGATGCTATAAAATATATAGACATTGCATAATAATAAGAGTACATAATATTATAAGATAAATTCATTAACAGAGTTTTATACTGTGTAATTAATTCACTTAATTTTTAACTTAAATGTTATTTCATCTCTTCGACTTAAACTTATTATAATATTTCTTATTTGAATATTATTAATTTGTATAGGTTTAAAAACCTCATTATAATTGGTTTTTATTTTTATTGGAAAATTCATAATTTATAATTAAATAAAAAGGAAAATTATATAATTCTATGTAAAAAAAAAAATAAAAGCGTTACCACCGTATTTACTAAAAACCAAATTTATTATTATTATGGGAGGAAAGGAAATAATGATTTTCTCATTTTTGTTGGAAAATTTATTCAAAATAAAAACAAATTATAATAATAATAAAACAAACTGAAAGAAATTATTTTTCATTATAATATGTATATTGGATTATTTAATTTATATATTTTTTTATTTTTATATATTATACATATGAATCTAATAGTAATAAATTATATTTTAATATTTTAATATTTGATGAAATGAAAAATATGGATTCGTGCTACAAATTTTTACGAAATTAAAAAAAAAGAATAAATAAATTAAAATTTTCACAATTATCTTCATATCGAAATAATATTTTATGTACCTAATGTTTACAAGCTTAATCGAATCTAACAAATCAATACCTATCAGATAGAATCTGACTCAATTCTGTTCTATACTTGTTGAATAACTTTTTTAAGATTATAATACCTATAGCGAGAAAATTTAAAATGTTAGTTAATTAATAATTTTTTTTTTTTTAAATCGTTTGAAAATTTTATTTAAATCACAAAAAAAAAAAATTGCTGTCATAAAATTACTCTAAACTTGCTTGATTGGCATTTTTATCTAATTTATATTATGTTATATAGCATAATATAATTAAAAAAAAAATTTACGGTGGAAAAGCGTAAGAATTCTGATTTAAACAGTTCTGAGCAATAATTCTTTGTTCCATTAAAATCTGCAAAAATGAACATTTGAACGAGAGTCACCTCATTCAGCTGGATATTTTGTAAAATATTTCGTTTTATCATGCAAACCTCTTAGTGTGATCAAAAATTTCAGTTTAAAAATTATCTGCACCAAACATATCAGAAGATTTTTCTTATCACAGAGAACTTATAATATACATACTTGCAATTTTAATTTTTATGTTTCATATTTTTCTTAAAGCTTATAACTTCTATAAGAGGTTTTTTTTCCTAAACCCAAAAATTTAATTTTTAACATTATTTTCAACAAGAGAAAAAGATCTCAAACAATGCATCAAAATTAGAATTTTCCTAGAAATCTCTCCACACTTGGCAAATATTTCGGCCCAAATGTGTTTGTCAAATATATGTTCACCTGTCTGCAATAATTTTATAATCTGAACAAAACATTAATAAATTGTTTTAAATTAAAAAAAAAAATATATATATATATATTATGTATGTAAAATACGAAACAGCCGCAACGTTTATTTTTTTATTATTTCAACTAGCACAAGAAAAAATGTAAAAAGAGAATAAGTACGACCACAATATTGTCACGGAAAGAATATGCTTATGAAAATAAAACTGCATTATATATATTTTATTATTTTTTTTTTCATTTTGTTATGTTAATTAAAAATACTTAAATAAAATGGAAAAGAATATTAATAACAATAATAATTTTAGAATATAATCTTTTCATATAATATTATATATAATGCGATAACTAAAATATAATTTCTTATTGTTTATATACTATTTTATTTTATTTTTTTAATATTTTTATTAAAAAACCAGTATGTTTGTGCTACTTATATAACAAAAAAATAAAATGAAATTAAAAAAAAAAAAAAAAAAAAAAACTAAAAAGAAATATTTATGAATATATAATGTGTTTATGAAAACCTAATAATATAGATTGTTAGTTAAAAACAAAAAAAAAAAATAAATTTAAAATAAAATAGAAAAAAAGTAACAAAAAATTTATTAATAGTAGATAAACGCGTAATTATAAAACAGAAGTAAATAAAAATTACATAATAAACATAGTTATAAAATAAAATAAAACAAAAATCTTTTATTTTTCTTACAGTATCAATTTCTTTTAATGTATGAAGTTCTTATATTATACATATATTCAAAACCGTTGAGGAAAATCTAGAAAAAAAAAAGTATTATGAACTTTATACATATGATGTTTCGGCATTTACAGTGAGCATTTGATATTAGTGTTTAAAAAGTCTTCTGACCTTGTAATGATATATATTCACTTGACATTACGACTATTCTGAAATTAATTTAGATGCAAGTTAGTTTTTATTATTGTAAGTAGAAATGGAATGTGAAAACAATTATATTGCGATTTAGATTCAGCATCATCCTCACGTTCTTTTTTCACATAACATTTTTAAAATTATTTAGTTAGTCACCAAAAACGACACCAAACTTTCTTGTTCTCACTTCTTTTATCACAATCAATTTCCAACTTTCACTTCTGCATTTTGACAATTTTATCAAATAAAAAATAAATACATAAATAGAAGATGAGATTGGGTTGTGTTTAATCTTTGATGATTTTTTTCTATCACGACATCATCTATCTATCACCTAGAAATTTTAGGTGAATAAAAATATCATTTTTATGAGAAAAAAATGCGCTTAGCTCAATAACGATTTCACATTCGTACGGGTGACGCACTTATCTAAATTAAGATCATTTTCTTTTTACTTGAAATTATTGACAAATTGAAAGATTGTTCATCTGCTTCGTCCTGATATCAAACTTAGGAATCATCAGAATAATTCAATTAAAATACTTATCTATAACACAGTTTAATTTTTACTTAAATTGTATATTTATTTTGTGACGCTGTGAAATTCAATATTTCCTAAAAACCTTTTGATATAAATTTTCTGTTATATCTGACTCTAGTTTTGGAAGTTAAGATAATTTTATTTTCCTTGCAAAGTTATTAATTTTAAAATACTTTACAATCGATATTTTTGACGAATAAATGTGATGATAAACTGTTTTAGTAACTAAATTTTTTGCACAAGAAAATTTAAACAACTCAGATCTTTCATAGTTAAACTTCGGAAATAATTATAAAACTTCCCTATTTAAAATGTCTTTCGTTTGGATAAACATATAGCCATCGAAATGTTCCAATAAACTTTTTGTGATAGATTTACAAAATTTTGAATTACGAAAATGGGTCAAATATTTTTTTTAAATTAAAAAATTCATAATTAATTTTTTTAAATTTAAATAAACATTCTGAAACTCAGCATTATAATGGAAAAAAATTTAACTAAAAGTATAAAAGTATTATCTCAATTATTTCTCAGTAGAACATCAGCTCTT
This sequence comes from Hybos culiciformis, assembly GCA_964007475.1. Classification (NCBI taxonomy): domain Eukaryota; kingdom Metazoa; phylum Arthropoda; class Insecta; order Diptera; family Hybotidae; genus Hybos; species Hybos culiciformis. Next base: position 58,828,185 of record OZ023273.1, read on the forward strand.
ATTAGTATTTGACACGACATAACATCATTTTATGAAAGTTGGGCAGAAACAAGAATAAAAAAAACTAGAATTTTATAATAACAATAAAAAAAGCAAATTTAATAATTTATTTTATATTGATTTCTTTAATTTTTACAATCTTTATTAATATTTTTTAGATAATTTATATGGTAATTAATTTATAAATTCTTTTTTTTAAACCAATAAAAATATTGATAAAAAAAATTCAGCTTTCATACGGAGTAGCAACATAAAATTGAAATAAATTATAAATTGAGATTTAACTTTAGAATTATCAAAGATTTTAACAGAACTCAAACAAAATTAATTATTTTTTCAAAATTTTATTTTTCGTGAAAGTAAATAATTCTTTTTTTTTCAATAAAATAGGTATATTTTACTTTTTCCACCTTAAAAAAAAAATTACTAACAATTGTGGCACTTAACTAATCCAACTTCATCGCAATTCATGCATTTTAAAGCAACAAATTCAGCTGTGAAATGATTCCGATGTACTGATTTTTTTGATCCATTACACGATGGACATGGTAATAATCTATATCCTCCACACATCTGACAAGTGAATGAAGCATTTAGCGACTACAAGAAAAAAATAAAAAAAAATTTAATAAATAAAGATTAAAAAGCATTTTATATTTTCTTCATTCCCAGTTATGATTTATGATCATTATTTTCTGAAGCAAAAGTATATTTAATATTTAGCATTAACAATTCAAGATGATTAATAATTATAGGCAAAAGAAATTCTGAATTACGTAGTTTTAAAAAAAAGTTATTGTTTTTTTTTCGGATAAATGTCCCTTCTAAGAGAATAAAAATCATGATCTGTTTTCTGAAATTGGACTCTTTTCAAGATTTATTTTTTTAAATTTAACATCAATTGAATAAATAAAGTATGTATATTCATTAATTTTGAGAAAAAAGAAACATCTGACGCACAACATTTGAAGTCATGTCCTTACCTTATATGGCTGCAAGAGTTTTCTAAGCTCACCACTTTCATTTAGCTTCTCGACCGCATCAGCATCCTAAAATAAGGGAATTTAGTGTTAAAATTTTATATTCTGAATTCTGAATCCTTTTATTTGTTTAAACTCTTTTGAAATTATAATTTTTTCAGCAATATTTACTAAATTATTTACCCCAATATATTGGCCTTCGACAAAAACTTGGGGAACTTGGATTTCATCACAATGCATTCGCTCTTTAATTTCCTGCTGATATTCTGCGCTCATGAAGACATCTCTTTCTTCAAATTTGACCAGCAATGTTCGTAATATTTGTTTCACATTACAACATTTTGCATAAGTGTCACGAATTATTCCCATACTTGTTGTGTAGACTACCACTTTGCCAAGATCCTTTTCCTTAAAATTCTAAAATAGAAAAGATAAAATAAAATCTTAATTTTTTTTGTGGTTGATTGTCTTAATCTTAACTAGTTTATACCATTTAACAGATATTTAGATAAATATAGAATATAAGTATAGTATAGGTATTCACATATTATATGAACGTTCAGAAGTTATTTCAATCAAGAAAAAAATAAATGTAATGTATATTGTCCATGTCCACTATATAGTTATTATAATAGTAGATTGAATATTTTTAGGTGAGTATTTTTACATAATTCATTTCATAACGAATGTTACCTGTTTTTAAATTGTTTAAAATCAACTGATATTGAAATTTTTGCTGCAAAAACTTCAGGAATGTTAATATTAATTAAAAATAAAACTAAAAAAAAAAACATAACATATTTTAACAATAATTGATGAACTTACTAAATACGTAATTCCGATAACAAAAAGGAAAGCAAAATATTTTATTGATTTGTTTTTTCAAAAAATTACGAAAAACCAATAAACTGAAGTTAGATGACATATTTTGAGACATTTATTTTTTTTACTAATATAGTTAAAGTATCATAATAAACTTCAATATCAGAGAGGAAACTCTGTAAGAATCATATTGTATAAAAACAAAACTTAACTTAAGTAAAAAGGCAACAATATTATAAAATATTTATATTGAATCAGATTATCTCTTCTATATAGCATAAAGAAAAAAAGTATAGAAAAAAAAACATAAAATCTGAACTTAGTTTTTCTTAGAAAGTGAAAATATTTGCATGAGGTTCTTCTGCCACAAAAAAAGAAAAATTCTTCAAAAAATTTCTAAAACTAAAACGTAAAATTAATTAAATTATAAATTTTATGCTGCAATGATTTAAAAAAAAAAACAAAATTAATCATCGTTAATCGCAAATAATTGTTAGAAAATAATAGTATGCTCTCATAGCATGAGATAAATTTTTCAATTTGCATACAATATCAAAAAAATCTTCATTCATTTTCTTTAATTATAAAAATACATATATGTTTGTGAAAAATTTCTGCAAACTTTATATATATTATTGCAATAAAAAGAAAACTTTTCTTTTCAATAAATAATAATAAAAATAAAATATTATTATTATTATTATTATTATTTTTCAAAATTTTTACTTAAAAAGTTAATGACCATTTAATATTGTTAATAATTAATTAATTAAGTGCATCTCTTTTTTATATATATATGTAAATAAATAAAGAAAAAAAAAAACAAACTAAATTCCAGGTTTCAACAATAATTATTTATTATTTATTTATATATATCGAGATGCTAACTTATAGTTATTTATTATAATAATAAGAAAATGCCAAGAAAAGCATTTTCCGTTAATTTAAATTCATTATTTTATATTTCGTTTTTTTTTTATATATATATATATAAATTAAAGTTGTGGTTAAACAAGTTTCTATTTTTTAAAATAAGAAAGAAAAAAATTTTTTTTCCCAATTTTATTGATTAATAATATTTGAAGAATCTTTTTTTTAAATATGTGCATAAGCTTTGTAGCTATAAGCGTCAAATCGAAATATTTGCTTTGTGAAAAAAAGGCAAAGAAAAAAATGTCTTTTATATTTAAAAACATTTATTTTTTTTTTTGAAACAATAACAAGTTTTTAGACTTTAATAAAAAATACTCATAAATATTATAAAAAAAAAAAAACTCGTAAGATTATAATTATTATTTTTATATTATCTTTTTGAAATGATATAAAAAATAAAAATTATAAATTTTTTTTTTTCTTCTTCATTATTATCACAATGAAATAAGTTTTATTAAATGCGCAGATATTTTGGTTTTGAACAGGAATTTTTTTTTCTTCATTAATCCGCTAAGAGCTTTTTTGACCGAACTTTTTGTACCCAAAATAAGATGAAATAAACTTATGCATATGAATCAGCTTATTTGTTTAATAAAACACCATATTATTTGTTATTTTAATTTGTTTTTAATAATTTAAATAAAATAAAATTATAAATTATGTAAAAGAAATTCCGAAATTGTGTTCCATTCAAGTTGACTATATAATTTATTTATAATATTGAGGCCGAACGTCATAAATTAATTTTCAACCAGATTGAAGGCTCGTGCTCAGTACAGTTCAATATTCATTTTTGTTTTTTTCAATTTATTTTAAAAATATTTTTATATAATCATCCAAGTTTTAATTAAAAATTTTTTTGTAATTTATTTTCTCATTTTTATTTCATGGGCTTCAAAAAAATAACATACTTTATTTTAATCATACAGACATAACTAAGTTTAAAATAAAGCACAATTTCATTAAGTATTGTCATCAAGGTTCATTGCAATTTGCAATTATTTTTGATTAATATAATGGAAAAAACGTGTGAAGTTGTAAAATTGTATTCAATAATATCTCCTGGACCTGTTTTTATTTTATATCAAAATTATTGTACATTAATATACTAATTAATACTATCTATGTAAATATATTTTCCGTGTCAGATAAAATAATAACTAATTTATAGTAGGATGAAGTTGTTCTGAAAAATATTATTTATTGCTTAAAAAATTTGAATTAAGTTAACATTATATATTCATGGTACAATTACAGTAAAGTGCATGCGTTTAAAACAGCATGATATCTAAGTCAATAAATAGAATTTCTTAACAAACTTTTATTTAGATATAATTATCTTCTGCTACTCAACTCTTATATTAATTTAATATAGATGGAGATACATTTAAATCTGGGCTGAGAAAGGTCAAAATCCATTTTTTATGTACCTATGAGATTGAATTAAAAAAAGACAAGGAACTGCATCTTATCATTGTGGTCGTTTAATTGCATATTGATTGAATATTTTCATTCATGTGAGAACAAAAATAAATACAATTAAAAATTTAAAACTAAAATTTTTTAATCTCTACTTATTATCTTCACACTTCAAAAATAAAAAAAAAATAACTATAAATATACACAATAACCTTCTTTTGATGGAAATTAACGATTGAAAATGTTGAAATCTATATAAAATTATAAATTTTTACACTCGTTATTGTTGAAAATATCGAAATAGCGTAACAAAATGTATTCACTAAAAATATACCTAGTTAATTTTTTTATTTGTAATTTTAAATTTAATCAAGCTTTAAATTTTTTTTTTTTTTTTTTACATTAGGTAATTTCTATTATTTTGAACTAATTATCTAATTATGCATCATCTTCGAAATTGTGTAAAATTGTTGGAATTTTATCACAGAAAAGATCTATTACTAAACTTTTAAAAAACAGAATAAACTAGATGATATAAATTCTCATTTTTGAGTAGAACTGTGATAAATGTAAATATAACATAAAATTAATACCAGTAATAAGTTTATTTTTTACCCAAAATTAATTTATCTGCTGTTTTGTCCAAAACTCCAAAACTCTGTCTGATCAATGAAACTAAATTATTCCAAAAGAAAATTTCTGGAAAAACGTCTTTTTTTCGTAATATTTTATTAGATTCTCTCGAATAACTTCTAAAGTAAAACTAATTCAAGAATAATATGATTCAAAACATATGTATAGTGGCCAGGCCCGGCTCGTGGTTTTTTTTGTGTGTGTGCAAGGAATGATTGGCACCTTTGAAAAAGTTTTCAATTAGATACTCAAAGGCTACAAAAAGCAAACACTAGCTAAATTCCATTTTTCTTGCCCGATAGTTGATCTGAAGTAATTTTTGATCAGTTTTAATTTTGGAAAAGTTCTCTCACCTTTAACAACTGAAATGGGTAAAGTTAGTAATACCACAAAGTAAGCATAAATAAGAGAAATTCATTCCATACAAAAAATTCATATTAAAAAAAATAAACAAAAAATGTCGGTCTGTATCAAATCACTATCCCAATTGTCGGTAATATGGTGTTCGCATTAGGAGAATATTTGTGGAATATGCTGTTTTCCGGAATAGTTCAGGAATATGAACTGGATTTTTCATATAAAAAATATTCCGGAATTTGTATATTCCACTTTTATATTCCAGTTTGTCAGGTTTGGAATTCTACATTTATAGTTACTTTCACTCACTTTTTGAAATTTTGTTATAAGTAGTTGGCAACAATTTTTTTTGTCAAATTCGAGACAAAATGAAGAAAAAACAAAATAAAATTGATAAAAAGCGAGATAAAAAGTCAAAATTTTCAACAACAAACATTTTTTCTCTTTCTCAATTGTTTTTTATACATCATCAAATTCCAGTTCTCATCAAATATTGTAATGCGAACAGCAATTTGTTTTCCGGAATATAAGTGGAATTTAAATTATAATGCGAACAAGGTATAATGGGATAGCGATTTCATATTTCTTGATTTCATATTTTTTGTTTAATTTTTTTAAATTTGAATTTTTTGTATCGAATGAATTTTTCATATTTATACTTCCTTTATGGTAATACCCTTAAATCAGTGCATTTGGAAAGAGTTCTTCAACATTATTGTTATAAATGTTTAAAATGTTTTCTGGATTAATATCATTTTCAATTTTGCGAGACAACAATTTCAGATAATTTTGTAGTTCGTTTGCTCCAAAAATCAAAAACTCAAAAAAAATTTGTATACATTTTAAAAAAAATTTATTTTTGTTGAAATTTAAATTTCATATTGGCTTGTAGGCGCCTTTTTATTACGGCGCCTGTGTGCAGTGCACAGTTCGCACACGCTTCGAGCCGGGCCTGATAGTGGCATAGGATCTTGGTTCCTAGAGCTGATCAGTTTTATCAAGACTAAAAATATTCACATCTGGTTTCAAATATTCGGTCTATTAAATATTTGCGGCTTTGAGACAAGCTTAATCATCAAAAAATTTATTCAAAATTTGATTTACTATATATTATGATATGATCAGTTTTTAAGAAATAAAAAAAAAAATAAATAGAATATCAATACTACCAGATTTTAAAAGCCGCCACGAACAAAAAAACATGAAATTATATTTCAGTCGAAATGTGTAATATTTAAATTATAATGCGAACAATCATAAATCATCATAAATCATAAATCATAAATCGAGGATATAATTCTCTATGAAAGAAAAAAGAAAAATTCGTGAAAAATACCTAATTGACATTGACCACAAGTAAAGCAGAGAATGTACTTCATCATCATTCGTATCATTGCATCTAGTCATTTGGATTATCACGTTAATTTTATTTGGTTTGTTTTAATCTTAAACGGATAAAACAATAAATAGTATCTGAAGATGATTATACGATATAACATATGTTAAGTAAGTTTATGATGAATAGGAACTTAAAGTCATAAATTAAAATTTTAAAAATTCGCAAAAAATATGAGAGACTTAAAACAGAACTTATACTAAAAGTTTGGGTGATGTGATTTTGGAAAATATTACTGGTATATATATTTACATACATATATATTTAAAAATAAATTTAATTGATTTATTTTTTTTAATACAATTATCAATTTATAACTACTAGGAACTAATATTTTTTAATTTTTTTTTTTAGTAAATTAGGAAATACATATTTTAGAAGCAATTAATGCATTTAATTTTTATTCATTTCGATTTATTATTTTTACAAGAAATAAAAATAAAAAAAAAAAACAAAAAAATAAACAAGTCAAGTTCAGAAGAAGTTTATAACTTTAATGAGTTGAACATAATTTTTTTTTTATCTCTTTGATATATCTGTAAAATTAGAAACACATTTGGTTTTGTTCAACATTAAAAAAAAAAATAAAAATGTGTAGAAAAAAAAAGCTAATAACATTATAACTTGTTTTAAATTCTGTTATTTCAAACCAGATATATTAAACTGGAAACTTAAAAACTAACTATGTATGTACTGTTACATTGAACTTTAAAAAAAAAATTAAAAAATTTACTTACAACTTTTCAATAATCAAAATCTTTTCCTTGAAAATATTTACAAAAAATTAATGCACCTGATTTTAAAATAAATTAGGTAAAAGTATTATTAATTTTTTTTCTCTTCATATTATATTTAACGCATTTTATTTGGTTCTGTTTTCATAGAAAAATATATAAATTATTAGTTTTTTAAGATTGAAAAGAAATTTTGCATAAATAGATCGATAAATTTTCTATTTTAAGATAATAAAGAAATATTTGTGATTTATTGTTATAGTTATACGATGTTTTGATAAAGTCTCATTATTTTATTATTTTTCAACGTGAGGTGGCATAAGAACTAGGTTCCAAATTTAATGTGCATCAGGGGGGTTATTATGTAACTCGATTCTAAAATGAAATTCGAGTGAAAACTGAAATCGGAATTATGTAATTCGAATTCGGATTTTTATTTTTCAAGATAAATACACGATAAATACAACTCGAAAAACGAATAAAATTTATTCCAATTTTGGAAATTTTGTTCGATAACTTTTTTCCAAACGGAAAAAAACTAAATAACCAACCAAAAAAATATTTTGTTTGAAATTTAAGTACATTTTGAAATAAAAACTTGATTTTTATTTAAAATTTTCAATTTTTTCAATTTTTTTAATATGTAAGTCCTATTCGAATTCGGATTGATTCGAAAGTTTTTTCGATTCTATTATAAAATGGTATTATGTAAATCGAAAGTAAAACAATCGAATAAAGGCAGCTTTAAAAGGTCGGCTACAATGTTTTATTCGAATAAAAAAATGTCAATATCATCTGTTTGTTGTTTGTTTTGATTTTATTTTTAAAATTGTTTGAAAATTTTAAATAAAAAAACAAAGTGTTTTTTTACCTAAAGTTAAATAATAAATTTTTGGCGATACTGCCGTTTCCTTGAAGCTCTCAGAATGGGCTGAGAGGTGATCCCAAACTCCCAAAACTGAAATCAGTTCTTAGGGCAAAGGCCCCGTTTCGGAGATAGGGCCCCCAAAAGTTTTCATACATTTTTGTATGGAAATTTTTTTTGTGCCCGATTTGCCCTATTTTCGGGAAGGTAATAGAGGTGGTCCCTAAAATGTTAAATCCGAGAGGGTTTTTGCGGGAAGGCCTCCATTTCGGAGTTATGGCCCTTCAAAATTTTCATACGTTCCCCATCGTGAGTACAGTTTACATGTTATGCTTTTTTTCAGCCTATTATCGAATCAACATTTATGGAATTCGTCTTTTATTATACAATTTTCTATTAATTGCGTAGAACCTTACTAATGCTTTTAATGTGAAATTAGAATAAATTTGATTATTTTTATTATTATACAGTTAGGTACTTGATTAAAATAGTTAGAAAAAAGTTTCCTGTTTTAAATGCAATTCCAGATTTCTCAAAATATTTAGTTCATTTGAGTAAATATTTTGAGCTTACCTATTTCATTGTTGAACATACAATTTTATTTTAAATGTGAAATAAAAGTGTTATAATAAAAATAGAAATAGAGAATTATGAATTTAGAAAAATAAATAAAATTCAAGTAATATCAGATTTCAAGAGCGTGTTTTTTAAAGTTATAGTATAATTTTATAATTCTTTAATTTTAGTTTTCTTTGAAGGACAAAATTTCTTCGCCTTATTATAATGATTGAAAATTGAGAAACTTAATCGTTCAAGATTAAAAATAATTAGGATAATAATATTACAATTGCTTATCAAATTTCAATTCACGCTTCTTTTAGATAGTATTATTATTAATTATTAAAAAAAAAAAAATTATTAATATCATAACAATGTCATTAAATGGATATTATTTAAAATCGCATTAATGACAAGTTGTATTTCCTTTTCAAAAACGTTTATCGATCTTATCCATCAAGATTGAAGAAATTAATAATTATAATGTGTACACTATACTGCACACTTTTACAAAAAAACAAATATTAATCCAATTCAAAAATATCAAGTGAAAATTATGTTAAAATTCAAATAAATAAATAAATTAATAAATAAATGACCAGATAATCGTAGCGAAATTAACTCTTATTAATAAACCTTTTAATATGTCCTTGTTACAAAAGGTATTAAAATTATTTAGCTTTTTTAATCTAGTTTGAACCTTATAATCGGTCACAATAATGGAAAAATTCATTCAAAATTTATTTAGGAACCATAAAAAGTTATATTATTTGTCTTAAGTTTTATTTTAATAAAAGATTTTTCATAAAATTGAACATATAAGGTATAGAGGGAAGAAACCTAATTATTAAATTATAAAACACCAAAAACTTTTGAATGAAAAATGATAAGTAGGTACAGTTGATTCATAATGCTGGCATAAAAAATTGATTTTACAAAAATTGATTGTAAATTAAGTTAATTTTCAAGCTGTTATTTAATTATTTTAATATGCACCTATAGTGTTTACAATTCATTTATTAACTTGAACTCTTTGAAACAAACCTATTGAAACCTATTGAAATAATGAAAAAAAATACTAATTTGCTAAATTACAATACTTTTAATTAAATTTTGGAAATATGGAGAGAGAAAATTCTTAAAAATTGGATTTAAAATTACTATAGTACTTAATATATGAAAGATGTAGTATCTTAAAAAATAAAAATTTTATGAATTACTAAGTGAAGTAGCTACAAAATAACTACAGAGTAAAAATATGTAAAAATAAGAATAAGAACAATTTTGATACACATATTGACGTAGTATTTCTCGAAATAATTTATAAAAAAAAAAATTCCAAAAAACACAAAATAAAATTAATAAACTATGAAATGAAATAAGTTTCGCTTTTTCTTATTATCATAAAAAATATTTAATGAGTTATTTTGCTCTAAGTTTATAATTATATAATATAGATTTTTTAGTAGTAAAGTAGCATATATCACTGTAATGTATCATATGAATATGTACATTTTTATTTTAATAAAATGAAAACAATTAATTAAAAATAAATAAAATTCAATTAGCATTATTAAGCAGAGTATTAAATACTTTTTTTTTGTTTAATAATGTTGTATGTATATAATGTACATAAAGTAAAGAATCTTAATTATATTACACAACATTTTTAACATTTACAATTATACATTTATTATATCTTATCAAAAATTATTGTTATATATAATGCGGTGTGTCATTTAAAAAGCTTGTAAGTAAGTAATTATGATAAATTAATAAAAAAAAAACAAAATCGAAGGTTTTTAAAAGCAAAAATGAAATAATGAACAATTTTTTTTTCAATAATTAAACCAAATCTGCATTATAAATTATATTTAAATTAATATTGTTTTTTTTTTCTCATTTTTTATTAAATATTTTTATTAATAAAAAAAATATGAGTTTTTTTTTTTTTTTTTGCACAGAGTAACAGTTTAATTCAATGTTGTTAAAAATAATTAAATATATTTCTTAAAGATTTTGTATTTGTATCATTTACTCATTGTCTGACCTGCTTTCTCTTTTATTCAAGAAAAATTTTATACACAAAACTAAATAAATAGTTTTAAAAATATACATAAAGTTTTGTATATTAATAGTAAATAATATAGTATAGTAAGTAGTGTAATTCATGCATAATTTTAAATTTTATCTAAATAATTTACAAGTTTTTTTTTTTTTTATTATTTTTTTTTCTTTATGTTTTTGAATTATTGTCAAATATCATTTTCACATAGTTATTTTTCTTTTCTTTTTGTCTCTGGAATATTTTTTGTAAATTTTATTGATTTCTTCTACGAATTTTTATGTTAAAAATTTCAATTTCATTTTGGAATAAATAAAAGTTCGAAAAAATTTAAGACATTTTTATGCTTAGTTAGTTATAAATGATTTAATATTTTTTTAAAATTTTTAGCACTGAATTGGATAATATCGAAAGAACCACTAGCTTAGTCTCATCATCACCCACAATTATTTTATTAATTTATTTAGATTCTACAATTCAAGCTACAATTTATTATTGTTACTATTCAAGCTAAAATGCTTATCAAAATTGAATAGTTCATAATTATAAAAGTTATAAGTTATATAATTATGCTCATATAAATGTTAATAAAACTAAACTAACCCTACAAATTGTAATTTGCCTCAAGGAACAATATCAACATAATAGCATTATAATAAATAAAAAAGTAGGAAATATAGTTTGGGGTCACTAAAACGAAAATTAATAAAAATTTAATTTAAGATGTTGATTTTCAAATTGATGGTAACCTTCAGAATTTTTGAAAGCTGAAGGAAGAGAATTATATAGTTTCATCTTTTTACCTATGTATCGTTTATTACTTGACATCATTCCCCTTCCCATTACATCCAAAAACACATCGTTAATTTTATTAAGGCACAACGACTACAGTGGGCAGATCATGTAAGTAGAAGTGAAGAAAATAGAGTGCTTCACAAGCTATATTTTACCAAACCAGAAGGTAAAAGACCCAAAAGAAAACCCCAGGCAAGATGGGCGGATGGAGTGGAAGCAAATGCTCGGATGCTGGGTGTTAGGAATTGGAAGGAAGCAGCTAAAGACAGAGAGATATGGAGAAAGGTTGTTATGGAGGCCAAGACTCATAATGGGTTGTAGAGCCAAGGAGGAGAAATATTGATGTATATAATACAATAACAATTTTATATATTATTTTGAATTCACTATAATATTAAATTGATGTTTCTTCTGTTTTCCTCACAATTCACAATTCTGATAGAAGAAAAAAATATAGCTATATTATTATGTGTGTGCTACAAAGCCAATATTGTCTCCTATTTCTCAAAAGTGAGGATAAATTAGAGAGGCAATAAGAAATCTACTTAATATTTACCTTTAAAAATTCGTATTTTTTTTAAGTGGTAAAAATAAAATATCGTCTGCTCAGAAATGAAACAACTTATGACATTTATACGTCATTATTTGACAATAGCACCATTCGATTCCTCGTACTCGATTTTATAAGTACACCTACTTTGCAATATTCTTAATGTTGATTAAAATGTGTTTTTTAGATGAAAATTGTACGCTACTTGATATTTTTTCATACGTTTTTTTTAATTTTCAAATCTTTAAATTCAAATTACTCGAAACTATACTTTTCATTATACTTTGTTTCATTTCTGAGCAGGCGATATGTCAAAAGGTGGGAACAGAACAGTTAGTAAATAAAAAAAAAATGAATTTTTTATTATTATCATATTATTATTTAATATTAATTTTTGAACTTTCTTTTAAAAAAAAAAAATTATTGAAATTTTCTTTTGGAGCTTTTATTTTTAAAAATTTTTCTTGATGAATTGAATATTGTTTTAATTGATGCATAAATAATAATTTTTTTTTATTATTTTTATTTTTCACTTTTGAACTCTAATTTCAATTTAACAATTTTAACAGCATGAATAGTAAAACGGAAGAAAATTATTATTTTTTTTTTTTATTATTGAAATGGAAAAAAAAAGAAGTCTTGAAAGAAAATTCACAATTAAAAAAAAAAATAAATTGTCAGTTTTTTTTTGTTTTTTGTTTTCATATTGTTTTGAGTTCAATAAAATATCTTGTCTGCAATATTTTCTTAAAAAACAAAACAGGAGATAACATTTTGTAATGTTCGTATACTTAATTTTTTTTTCTTTTTTTTTAATTATTTATAGAAAAGAAATTAAAGGAAAATTAAATCTAAAGCGGTAGTTATAAACTAGTAATAGTAACAGGAGGCTATATTTATGTATAAATCTAGCTACAGATAGATATAGCGGTTTTAAATATAGCAAATTTATTATTATTATCATAACAGCTATCTATCTGCATGAAAGTGACATCTAAGTAGTATAATGCAATATAGTTTTTTTTTTTTAATTTATAACAGTAGAAAATTTATATTTTTGACGTCAGAAAATGCAGTTTTTTATGGCAAAATATGCTAAAAATATTTATTTTGAAAAAAAAATTCTATAACTAAAATTAGTGTTACATATGAATGTATGTGTACAAATGCTGCTTATAGGAAAAGAAATTAGTAGTGATGAACATAGTATGTGGAAGCGATTGTAGAGTATTTTAGCACCTTTTGAGTATGTTTTTTAAAAGTAATCTAAAAAGGGTTAATAAATAAATATTTCGAGGTTTCATTTTCATGCTTTTTATATAATTTTATTCCAAACTCGAACTTCTTCAAAACGATGATGACACCACAGTATATTCGAAATATTATATATATTGAGTATAAGTAAAAATTTCGAATATTAGTTCTTATACTTAAAAACGTTTAAACGTAGATCTCAAAGAGTTAATATTTTTAATAAATAGAATTAAAATAAGAAGCTGAACGTTACTGAAATCGAAAGTAATTTAGCAAGCTGGGAAAACTACAAAAAAAACTTTAATAACTAAGACTTTGAAAGAGCATAAATTTTCAAATAAAAGAACAATAATTTGAATAAAGAAAGTTGGATATTTGATAATCTTAGTTCTGTTCTAAATAATCTTTATAAATTTTTTTAAAGCTTCCTACATAAAGAAAAATTTGGGATAGTGTGAATAAAAAGAAAACTATTTACTTAATTGATATCTTTAGTTATCTTTAAACTACCAAAAATTTTCAAAAAAATATTCTCTTCCGCTTTTTATTAATAATCCAAATGTCACTCATCAATGTATATAATATTGTTATAATCAGATTAAAATAATTAAATACAAATTGATAAAACAAATTTGGAGAATTACAAGGTTTTATTCATAAATTCAATATTTAGAGAATTATATGTATGTATTGTATATTAAAAAGGAATGAACACAATTCACGATCTTTTAGTTCAATATCAAGGTAAATAAAAAAAAAATGTTAATTTTTAATAGTTTGTTGCACTTAGTTTCATTTGGAATCAATCGGCAGCTATTTAAATTCAACAAATTTGATTGATTTAGTGAAGGAGTAAGATAGTGTTATCTTTATTTTTGATATTTCACTAATTCTAAATTTTTCAAATTAATTTAAAAGACATACAACAACGATTCAAAACTAGATTTATTGAAAAGAGCTATTTATATAAAATAGTGATTTGGACTGCACTATGAAGGTTTATTAAGATGTATATGCAATTTACGTGCAACCACAAGCAATAAACTTAATCCAAAAACTCAACAAATAATACAAATAAAAATTTAAAAATTGAACGGATTTGGTTATTGGCAAATTAACAATATTGTTAAATACTGTAGTATTTTCTTGGAAAGCTTTAAAATAAATATACATAATATATTAACATAATGAGAAGATATTAATGCACACACAATTCACCCTTTTTCCGTAATGTATTTAATTTAAAAAATAATAATATTTTACATGCGTCGTCCGTCGTTTACAATGTTAAAAAAAATTTCACTTTTTTGTCATCGTGCTTAATAAACATCAGACAGAAGATTTATTGACAAATAAAATGTTTACTGGTTTGGAAAAAAAAACATAAATATATTTCCAAAAAATAATTTAATTTTATTTAAACACTTTAAAAATTAAAAAATTTAAACTAATAATGAGATTTTTTGTTTTAAAGTGTGTGCAAAAACAATGAATATGAAATTATATAATTAGTAAAAGTCAAAGTTTTTTTTTTTATTTAATACAAAAAAAAAATTAAAATTTAAAAAGAAAATTTCTTAAATTCAGATGCTTTTTGAATAAATCATATAGTTTTTTGCTAATTTTTTTTTTGTATAATTTTATTCAAAACAATGCATCATTATGTGATTAAATGATTTCGCGGCATTATCCTCTCTACCTCCTACACTGAAAAAGGATTGTGCTATTATTTTGTTGAATTTTTTTTCGTTTTTTTAATTACTTTAATAAACATGTAAGAAAAAATATTAAAACTGAAAATATCATCAGAAATGCGATTGTTTAAAAATTGTTTATTTAGTTCAAAATAAGACACCTTCTCGGTGATGTAATAAATGCATACTAGTATACATTGCTCTGTGAGGACGATTTATACATTTGAAATTATAAAAATTAAATTTCGATAAAAGCTTATAATTTTATTATTTATTTTAAAACAGTCGAAATACCCGGCTTGGCACGGCAATACCGAACTTATATTAATATCAAAACAATTTAATTCAGATTTTGTGCACTAAAATAAATCGGAAATTCAAAATTTGCTATACATAAAACCTCGGATGGGTGTCTTGTAAATAGTCGATGTATATAACCATCTCTAGGCTCCTTATTTTCAAAATTTCGTCGGGTCTCGGATCAAAATTTCTAGTACATATTCTATAATCATCTCGGTTCCCAATGCTACTTAAGTTCAAAATTTCACCCAAATCGGTCCAGCGGTTTAGGCGTGATTGAGGACAGAGAAACAGCGAAACAGAGAATTTTCTTTTTTATTTATTAGATTTGAACTTAGTTGCAAGTCTTTTTTTGATCCCTTATTATTTTTTGCTTTTAAGGTTTTAAATTCCTTAAATTTTAATCAGAATAAAAATTCTATTCAGAATAAAATTAAACTTTTTTTATTGAACTTTTTATCATATATAACTAAATCAAAACTGCTATTGGAATTAGATTTTTCCACACATCACAAATATAGGTACATATAGATATTTATTTATTTTTTTCGTTAGTAATGAAATAAAGAATAAATTATAATTTAATGTTAAAATAAAAATAAATAAATACAGCATATTGCTAAGTTTTATTTTTCTCACAAAAATGAAAAATACAAAATTTTAAAATGGTAATAAAATTATGATGTGTAAAAAAAAAAAAACTAACTATGTAAAATCTATTAGAAATTCAAAACCTAAACATTTCATGTATTTTCCCATAATATTAGAATTTACTCACGCTCTTGCAGCAGTCTTCACTTTCAAAACAATACAATAAAAAGAAATAACATATTTCCATAATAATGATGTATGTACAACATAAAATTTTCCCTTTTCAAATGAATAATATGTGCTGATGCATAGAAAAATTTAAATTTTGAGGTAAATGAAAAAATAAGCACATTATATTATTGTTGTATGATTATTTGTAGATTATTTCAAAAGTAATTAATTTCAAAGTTTAATCACCCCTGCATATGCCTGCTTATGTTATTGATTTTATTTTGTCTTATCAATGTGAACATAAAAAAGTTGATAATGCCATTAAAAATTATTGTACATATTTAATTATTATTTTATATATTTTACCATCATTTTATTAATTGCGGTACATGCAGAATATTTTTCAATGACCTTTAAAATTCACATGGAAATTAATAATTACCTATTATGTACTTTGTTTTAAAAACATATAATTGAACAAAAAATATTAGGTAATTATACACATAATTTAATTTCAAATTTAAAAGAAAACATTAATTATATAATACTAGCCTTAATAACAATTTTGTCGTCGTCAATAAACTCTCAAATAAATTGTATATAATATATTAATTAATACTTGTAATTGCCCTGCACTTGAAATTCGAGTAAAAATAGCGGTTTTCGCGGGTTTGTCGGATCGGATATGATGGATATGATGTCTAAACGCGTCCGTACCCGAAAACCCTTACATAAAATAAAATATCCGAATTTGGTTCCGAAACAATGTCGCAATTGAAAGACAAAATTTTCACGTATCATTGTACCCACGAAGACAACAACTTTTTTCAATATTTTTTTGATAACACTACTAATGATGAAATTTTCATAAAAAAAGTATACAATTTGGTTCAGAAACAAAGTCGTAATCGGCACCTAAAGAAATATGTGAACATTTCTTCACATACAATATATTAATTATTGTAAAATGTATTAAATATATTGTACATTATATATATTTGGTTAATGTATACAAATTTTAAAAATACAAAACTTTTGAAATGTTTGTACATAATTGGTTTTTCAGTTGTCCTGTTTTATAATAAAAGGGCCAAATTTCCCAGAAAAAAAAGTGCCTATTTTTATATAATAAAATAAATGGAAATTTTATTTACTGCCTACAAATGCTATTCGGATCAACAATCTAACGTTGATTTAACGAAATCAAATCTATAAATCATTGAATAAATGAAAAGAAATTAGAGCTATGAAATATTTGATCATTTTTTCTTATAATTATGTAAATTTTTAAACACATTTATAATGAATAATGGTATATTTAAAAAAAAAAAAACGGATTTCATAAGCTTACGCAGAATCCAACATTAATCTTTGTGTGTCAAGCTTAATTGAATTAAATAGATTAAGTTATTTATTATGTTTAATATGCTTTCCTTTCATTCTACATTTGTTAAGTATAGTAAGACTAATCAATTAATTTCTATAACTTTGCTAATATATTTCTCCTCACTTTATTATTAAAGATGTAAAAATTTAAAGATACGAAGAATTTGAAAATTAATTCATTTTGCATTTTTATTGAGTTATAGAATTAAATTCAAGATTCGTTCAAAGTTGCGGAAAACTTTATTCTTCTTTAACAAATGCTTTTGACTTTTGAATTCATTTTTTTAATTATTACAGTAAGTACCAGCAAACATATATTTTATGTGATGCATCAATTTTATCTTAAAACGTTCCAAATTTAAAAACTCTATAAATGACAAACTCTTTATTATTAATCTTTCGAAAAAAAATTCATTTTAACTAATAATATAAACTTAATACGCTATAATATTATATTACGTAGCTAATGGAATCACTTACCTTTTGATTATGATTCTGCATTTGTAAAAATGTTTCGATTCCATTTCGAACACGATTTTTAATACCGCGCACAGTACCCTTAGTACTGCGAATAGTATTAGTTGAGCTGTTTGTTATATCTTTGTAGCCAGCAAAACAATTTTGATCATCAAAATTTTTATTATCTTCACTACTCAAACTGTTTTTATCATTATCGTTATTATTATTATTTTCATTATATTCACTTACATGAAAATTATAATATCTATCATTTTCATATAATTGTGGCGGTATTTCTGTTGAAGAATCTTTTCGAATTAGAACGCAAGTTTTGTTATTAGTATTATTATTACATTTCTTATTATTATTATCAGATATTTTTATATATTCTGGATAATCATATTGAATTTTTGTAGTAAAATAATTTTTTGTATTAAAATATTCATCATTATTTTCACTATAATTTAAATTATTTTTAATATCATTATTATTTCTAATATATTCATTATTATTATTACTATTATTTATATTGGAATTTCTTCGATCACGTATATCTTGTAATAAAGAATCAGGAAATACTGATAATTTTGTTGCCGTTGTTAATGCAGCACCAGATGATACTGGTGATGACTTAGACCATTTCTTTTCAATAAATTCTGAATATACCAATGAATCACCGCTAATACTAGATTCACTTTCTTCACTATCTGTTAAGCTTCCAGCTCTTTGATGCTCCAAAAGATTTCTAGCTGACTCTTGATGGGTTAATTTAACATTTGATTTCAATTTCGTTTTTATACCCAATTTTTTTGGTAATGGTGGCGGTTGAATTTTATTAGTGTCTAATTCATTGTTGCACACTTTAAAACCTTCAAATTTATTATTTGTAGAATTCGAATTATAATAAAAATATTTTGAATTTGTACTAGAAGAATTAAGACAATCTTTTGATTGATGAACCATTTCTTTATCATATAACATTTAGTTGAAGTAGTCAAAAAATTTTAATTCATTAAATTATATATAAATATTATTTTTTAGCCACAATTTTCTAAAAATATGTACAAGTATACACTTAAAAAAAAACTTTAATTATTATAATACATAAAATTTATTTTATATTTAAATTATTAAAAAAGTTTCGCATATGAAAACACTAATTTGTAATGATCATTAATGAACTATAAAAATAATTTTCTTTAAACCTTTTTTTTTTTTTTCTTACTCTAACTTTAACTTTTTAACAAAATATTAAAACAGATTTATCCGCAAATAAAATTTAATCGGTCAGCACACTGTTACAATCGAAAACATTATGTTGTTTCAATCTCAATCTTCAAATTTCTCTGCTTCTTATGAATTAACTAAATATTTACCATTTATTGGTATATTGAGAAGTAGCAAAAATATAATCTTTTAAGAACTACTTATTCATTGAATAGTTTTCTTTTTTTTTTTTTTCAAAAACAAATATTTATATGAATCTCGATATACATCTATAATAGTAAATATGTATACAATTTATAATATGTTAAGTCAAATCTGTTATTTCAAAAAGACAGTTTTTAGTTGTTTGAACGATGAATGAACATTTTTTTTAAAATACTATATATATATATATATATATAATATCTTATACATAATCTTTATGTAATATTGCATGAAATTTATAGTATAAATATGTAAATTTCTTTTAAATCGAAGTTAATTTAAAAAATTATCAATTACTTTTCTAGGCATGTTTTTATTTGAGGAGTTTTTAGGAATGAATTAAAAAAAAATTAAGGTTTGAAAACGTGCCATAATTTAGATTTACTCGGTCACATGAATTTTTTTCCAAACAATACCGCAACTGTTTAAGTTCAACAAGTTTTTTAAACTATAAACAGAGACATAAGTACATACATAATTATTATAATATGTATGACTTTGGGTTCAATTACTTATTTTTTCTCAATGTACTCGCATCAAATTGTTCAATATTTTGGATCCCCTCACTATTCCTGGGCTTGTTTCAAACTATAGAAACATTTTTATTAATTTTCAAGAAAATGGAGATGACATACAATCAAAACATTGTTTCAAACAAGTAGTTTTCGTTATAATATTATAATAAGCTTACGCAATTTAATAAAAAACTAAATCTTTTGAAAATGAAAACATAAAAAAAAAAAGATAAATAGTGGGGATAGTTTTACCGTTGTTTTTCACTTATGTTATTTTGTTATAGAAGATTAAGTTAGATACATATATATATTGAGCCAAATATATTGAGAGTTATTAAAAGCACACGATGAAGAGAACAATTTTCTTAGGTTTTAGTTTTTCAAAAAAAAAAAAAAAGAAAAAATATCTCATAGACCTAATAGACCATAATAGTTAAGGTTATGGTGGTGTAGAAAAAATAATTTTATTATTGCCGTGAAATAAATACTTATCCATGAAAACTTTTTGTTTTAGAAGCTTTTAAGCTTCAAATTTCTATTCTTGGTTGATTTATCAAAAATTTCGGAAACTGTTTTCAAATTTGTTTATTCAACAATATTTTCTGAAAACGTTATGTTATCATTTCAAATTTAAAAGCTAATTCCTAAGTTCTTCTGTTCTGATTGGGTTCGAAACTAAGATATCCTTATATTGTTGAATGAATAGAAACTTATTTCTCTCTTCCAACGCCTTTAAAAAAGTAAGTAAGGTATATGTTAGTGAAATATGAATTTTCTAGTTTGTTATGCTTTTGTAAAAAAATGTATAAATTTGTAATACGAATTTTGTCGTACGAATTCTCAATTGTACATTAGACAGTAAACTGTTTGTTTTTTATATGTGTTTGTAAGAAAAAAACAGGACAGTGAGTTGGGTGTCTTTTACTGTCCAGATTTTTTTTATCAGAAAATTTATTATTTTTCATAACTGCCACGTTTTTTTTATTAAGTACACTAAAGAAAATAAAATTACGGCAGTTATTTAAGTTTTTTCATTAATATTCACAAATTTTTTTTGTTTTTAATTTTGACTGTACTGTCTTTTTCACTGTCTTCTTTGTTGTCCAGATTCAAATCCAAACAGCAGAGAAGACAATGAAATGAAAATGAATAAAGTAACAAAAATTCACCAACACAAATAAATACTGTCTTCGTCAAGATAATCCCTAGGTCTAATATAATCCCCAGGTAATTTAAAGTTCTTCTAATCAACATCTACCCGTACAGGTACATTATACTCAATTTTATTAAAATCTCTCAAAGTAACCGAGCACGCAAAAAAGTTAAAATATATGAAAAGGTTGGGAGTTGAAAAACGCAACGCGTCTACCCGCGCCAGTCACGTTGAGTGTATCTCCAATTTTATTTAAAAAATTGTATTGTCAATAACAAAAATTACATACCCAGTGCCCAGTGTATTGGCCTGATGAAAATTACTTAATCCATCCCTTATGCCTTGTTCAGACGAAACGACAAATCATGATTTCGTAATCGTGATTTGCGGAGATAATCATACTTTGAAAACTTGTGTGAACACGATTATGAACGAAAACAAAAAAAGTAAACAACATGAAAGCAAACAAAATAAAAACATAAATATTTTAATATTATTTACTACTAATTTTTTTATTTATTTTGTAAATAAAGAAAATATATCAAAAATTAAAGTCAAAAATAAGTAGGAATGAGTGGAAATGGGTAACATGGATGGTAAAAAACTATAAACTCATCCCTGAAATTTTTCATGATTTTCGATAATCATGATTTCCGATGACAATTTTTTTGTATGAGCAAATCATGAAAAAAAGAATGATAATCTCAAAAAGTAAATCATGATCAGAGCTCATTGTCTGAACAAGGCATTAACAAGAACATGTTTTCGCGAGAAAAAATACTTCAAAAAAAATGAAAGGAACATGTTTTTGAACCAAAACATGTTAACGTTGTAATTTGCCCAAGGCACAATCTATGAACACAAACAACACAATTAAAATTTTTGACGTGTACATACATTTATTACATATATGGTGAAAATCTTATCAGTTTGTTTGCCTCTATTCGCCATAAGGGTTCGCAAAATTTAAATTAAAAAATTACCATAATAAAATAAATATAAAATTTATTCGACTACGACAACACCTTTTTGACGTGTCAAAAATTTTGTAAATAAGAAAAAAATTGTAGTAGGAATTTCAGAAAATCTTTTTTATTTCATTTTCTTTAATTCTCTAAAAAGAATTTTTTAACTTAGATTTAATTAAATTAGAAATATTTTTTTTATTTATTTTTTTAATTAAGAGGATAAGAAAAACAGAAAAAAAAAAAAAACAATGAAATTTTTAGAGTATTCTTATTTAAATTTTTTACTAATTTTTTTATTTTGTTTATTACGAGAAATTCAATGTTGGGAAGGCACTGCAGATGAATTTGAAATTTTCGACGCTGTCGAAGAAGTTAATCAAAATTTTTATGATTTCATGAAAATAAATCATAATGCTACTAATCAAGAAATTAAACGAGCATTTCGAGGATTATCCATCCAAATTCATCCAGACAAATCGGATGCTGAGGTTGTACCATTTATTTTATTTTTGTTAACCTCGATTCCTAATCTAACCTAATCATTTTATTTTATTTTTTAAAATCATTTTTAGGATGCTAATATTCAATTCCGAAACCTAGTATCAATTTATGAAATTTTAAAGGATAAATCAAAAAGAGAGAAATATGACAAAGTGTTAAAAGAAGGCCTACCAAATTGGCGTAGTGCTATTTATTATTATCGGCGATATAAAAAAATGGGCTTGGCGGAAGGTGCTTTAATTCTATTCGTTATAATCACAATTGGACAATATTTTTTTGCATGGGCTGCTTATTTAGAAAAAATTTATACTGCGGTACGTAAGTGTGATAAAATTGGAACCTAGGTACCTACCTAATCTTTATTGATGTCTAAATTTTGGTGCTTTCATACTTAGGATCTACATAAGTTAAAATTCAAGGAATAAACTTCTTTAAGATTAAGATTTTAATTTCTTTTATTTTCTACAGTAACAGTAGATTCTCCTCCATACTATGCTTAGCGCTAAACTTTTTTTTCATCGCCAAAATAATTATTAGTTTTTTTTTTTAATTAAACAGATTTGTGTAAAGATTTTTAAGACATTGGCTATCTGTTGAAGCAATATTGTCTCTTCGATCTTAATAAACTTTCAATCATTGCTGAATTAAATGATTTTTTAAATTTAAATAAGCATTTAAAAATTAAAATTTATGACAAACTGTTATATTATACATAATTATCTTATTATAAAACCAAAAGATAAAATAAAATATTATCTTTATTTCAGAAACGTTTTACTAATAATTATTAATTTTTCTTTGTAGGAGCAAATATTTGGTTCAAAGATAAAGAAACTTCAGAAGAAAAATAAAACAAATATACAACTTGATTCTATACTTAATGAAATTCCATATCCAAGTATATTTGTAAGTAATTTACAATTATATTTTTGTTTTGTTTTAGTACATAATGAAGTCAATTTATAATTTATGATTTCGAAATTATCTAAAAAAGAATACATATATTATTTTTTTCGCTTTAGATTTTAGCCATGTTAAATATATTTTTTTTTAGAATACACTGCCATTTCAACTACCCAAGTTTATTTGGAATATACCCAAAAATATAAAAGATATTTTTTATGCTATTAATGATTATAAGGAAGAAAAGTATCGGTTAAAAAAAATGTAAGTGTAAACAAAATCTCTAAAATTCTTGAGAATAAGAAATGGTTCTTCCAATTTCAGGGAAGAAGAGGAAATCCAAAGAAAACAAATGCTTGAGGAAGAAGCACTTAAAGAACGCCAGTCTAAAAAGGAAATGAAAGAAGTAGTTAGGAAGAGAAAAGAAGCTTCTAAAGCGCCTACAAAAACTGAAGAAGAACTTGCAGGTTACTCACAATTGAAAGTCAAAGAACTCAATGAGAGAGATTCCATAAAACCTGTGCAAGGATCAAAAGTAATTACTTCCTCTATTTTTTTATTTATAAACTGCCAAAGTGTATTACTCGAAAATTTTCCATCATGATAAAAAATAATTCCTTATTTATGGTGATTTTTTTGTTTTTATATTTCTTACTTTGATTATCATCGATGTAAAATTCTAATAGATATTACGTGATGTAAAATTTAAGGAAATTTTGTCGCTATAATTAAGTTGTCTCGACTTTTTACCACTCAAAATATCGTATGTAATTATAGACGTTTAATTTTTTTTTTTTCAGATTCAACAGGTAACTGGAGGTTTTTGGACAGACGACGATTTAACAGAACTAATTCATTTAGTTAAAAAATATCCTGGAGGTTCATCGAATCGATGGGAAATTATTGCTGAAGCCATGAATAGGAGTGTCACAGAAGTAACTTTTATGGCTGCAAAGTTAAAAGATAACGGCTATAGATTGCCAGGACAAACTAGTCAAAGTTCAATAAATACAGAAGGATCTACTGAAGAAACAAAAAAACAGAAAACTAAAAAGGATTCAATAAATGTCGGAGGTCCAGATGTTCCTTGGACTCAATTGCAACAAAAAGCATTAGAGAGCGCAATAACACAATATCGGAAAAATACTAGTGGCGCTGACCGATGGCAGAAAATATCGAATTGTGTGCCTGGAAAAACAAAGGAAGAATGCTTGCAACGCTATAAATATTTAGTTGATAAGGTGAAGTCGCAAAAGCAAAATGAAACTATTGATAACGAGGATTATGAAGAAAAAGATTCTAATGAAAATATATGCGATGAAAAAACCTCAAAAGGTAAAGAAGAACAAAGTGATGATGATGATGAAACGATATCAAAGAATCAAACTGCAGAGGCATTAGAAGAGATTGAGTCTAAATCTAAAGACAAAATTTCAACGAATCCAGGTGGGAAACCTAAAAATAAAAGAAAAGAACGGAAAAAGAATTTTGATTATTATGATAACGAAACTGATTCAGAATAAAAACAAAGTTGAAAAAAAAACTTATTTCGTTTTTTAATGCTTCTTATTTAGTACTTCCAAGATTTTTTTTTTTCTTATATATGGAAAAATTTGAGAGTGAATTAGCTTTATTGAAAATGTGAAAATTCATAAAAATTGGAACTCAAAATTGGACACGGTTCTTAATTTCTTTGGAAAAAATAAGAAATCTATTCATCTTACAATTGTACTTGACCTTTTTGATCACTCAATAGAATATCAATTGTTTTGTTTTTAATTTTTCACTTAACGATGAAGGAAAATAACTTATAACATTATCTAATATTGTCGGCATTATCGTCTGTTTCTTGTGAAATATAAAACTCCCAAGGAAATACATTTTTTTGTGATTCCTTTTAATGTTTCATCTCATACATTACATCCTTACGTTTTATAAAAACAAAACACATGTGATTAATTTTTTTTATTAACGGCAAGCTTATTACAGAATAAATTATTCTAAAAGTTATTACATTTAAGTTTATTTAAGTTGTATATTATTATTATTATAATTATAACTTTATTCATACTTAATTATGCTGAACGTTTTTCAAGCAATTTTTACAATTTCTTTTGCTAAAAATACATCCTAATAAATTTCAGTTAAAAAAAAATTATAATATTTTATTACTTTCAGCTTACAACTATATTGAATTTAAAAACATTTCTTGATTTTTTTCTCTTTAAACTTATCATATAGTTTTATAAATGTATGGATTTTAATAATTGTTTTTTTTTTTTTTATTGAAAATTATCTGATTCTAAATGTAATATTTAGAACAATAATATCTTAAATTAAAAAAGACATTTATGTTGTTTATTATCATAAACTCTGGTGAAATTTCTTTTTTCTTATGTTTGTGGTTTTTAGTATGTTTAAGAAATGAGAAGACGCTAATACTAAAAGTCTTAAAAATGGTAAGAAACAAAAGGGTACTTAAATTTTTATCTTTTTCTATTTATATATTTTGAAAAAATTTGTTACAAAATTAACTTCTTTTTTTTAAATAAATTATTTTAAGATTGTAGGAAAAAATATTTCCTTAAATGTGACTTTACAAATGATATTTTTTTAAACTTTAAAATATTAAAGTTTGAAAGATTGATTTTATTTCTAATTATTTAATATCATGGTAAGAACTATGATATGGCGGAAATAAAAATGTTTTTTTTTTCTTTTACCTATTTTACGTTTTTCCTTTTCCTCAGGTTGATTAAAAAAAACAAAAAAAAAACTGAAAAGTTAATGAGCTTATGTACGAATTTTGAAAAAATATGTTATTTCTAAATTTGGAATGTTTCCTAATAATTTTCTATCAAAATACATATTTTCATTTAATTTATTTTATTTTAATTATTAAATTTGTAATGGTCAAGTTTCAATTACATTTTTTCAATCACATTTATATTAATAAAACTTATGCGATCTGATAATTATCCTATTATTTATTTTTGATTAAAACAAAATCAGCTTAGTATCTATCTTACTGATATTATCAAAATATTTGAGTTTAAAATTAACTAACCGCATTTAAGTTTTAAATTTTCCTTCGCTTATATGTGTTTAGATTTAATAAGTAGTTATGTAGTAATAACATACATTAAGATATGCACTCATGTAGCCGATTTTTAAGCCAACACTTCTGATTTGTTAAGGTTGCACATATTTTGGTTAATTGAAAAAAAATTAGAAACTATTTTAATACCCTTTTATAAACTAATTTTAATATCTTTTATAAATACTTTTATCGCACGAACAAAAGTTACGGTAACATTATTCATTTTTATTGTCTAATCGCGATAAAATGATATTTTGTTGTTTATTTCATTTCTAATTAATTATAAATCATACATGAATGCTCAATGAAAAGAAACATAATCATTTCTTGTAGCAAATATTATCTTTCATTTCTAAATAGTAAAACAAATCGTTATTTTTGATTTTAGCAACAAAATTAAAATTAAAAGCATTTTTTTATTTATAACCGATTTTGCAGTTTTTCAAATTGTTTTAAAGTTTACATATGCATGTATCTTCCTGTTAAAAGGATTTAATTGAAAAAGGCTCATGAGCGCAAATGAAAATTTTATAAATAAGTTGCAAGCAAACAAACTTAATGAAAATAATCTAATTTTACAAATTATATTAATAGAAATGACTCTCGTTGATAAATTGATAACATCAATTTCGTTATTGTAGTTAGAAAATTAATGTTATTAAAAATTAAATATATATACAATTAATATCATTATATTTTATTCGCTTGTATTAAGCATTTGAAATGAAATAAATGTTAATGCTAAATAAAAAATTCAAATATTACTTTTTAGAGCAATTTGTAGTTTATGCACTAAATTCACTAAGTCATTAGAAGAATTTAAGAGCCCAAGCTCTTTACGTAACTTTGATTACAAATAATTCTTAAAGAAAAATTGAAAAAAATATATAATAACAAACATATGAGGGACTCAATTCTATTCAAGAAAATTTCCTACTACTTCAAGATCATTATTAACAATTAAGTTTTTCCTAAAATATCACTTTTTTCATTTTCAAGATTCCTTTTAGTTTTTTCCGTTTTAGTGCTTCATGTTTATTCAGAGTTTGTAATTTTTCTTTATCAACAGCATTGAATCGAAAAAAACTCATATAAATTTTAGAATTTGAAATTTTGTTGTTCCTCATTGAAAACATTGGATCGTAATTCGATTCTTAATTTATATTGTACTATTTAAAAATTAATAAATTTAAAAACTAATCTTTAAAATGAAAACAAATATAAAAATTCAACAGAAGAAATAATATTTTGATTAATTTTTTTTTTATATCATGAATAACAAAATAAAAAAGTTAGAAGAATGTTCTACATTTTCGAAATAAATGTTAACTGACTATTTCCCCTAACAAACCAATTCCAAAAGCTTTGATGTATCAAAATTATTTTAAAATTAAAATTATAATAGCTTATGCTGCCGTATCTACTTCTTCAATGTGAGCGCCTTGTTCAGTAGGAGAGGCTGTTGCTATTGGTGTTGTACTAACAACAGTTTCATTTCCATTTGAATTAGAATTATTCGAAGCAACTAATGCTCCACCGTAAGGTGATCCTTTCAATTTACGTTCTTCTCGCCTTTGCTTACGCTGTTGCATCACTAATCTAAGTTGATCCAATTTACTCTTTGTCTTATTATTTTCTATTTCAATACTACATGTATTACATATTTTAATATCTGAATTGTCTGCATTTAAATTAGACCGATGTCCGCATGTACATTGCAAATTTTTGTCCATCAAATTCGATGAAGCATTGTAAATTGCATTACCAGTTTCTGTACTGAATTCCGTTTGCTTCATTTTAGTGTGACAAGATTTTGATTGAGCAGTTGAACTAGAGTGACCGCTACATTCGCCATAAACACATGATATTGATGAACATTTAAGACAAGTTGTTTCAGTTCCTGTACTTGTCGATTTATGTTTAGTGATAATTTGTTTATTGTTATTACGCTGATTTGGTGTTTCAAAACAAATTCGAGCTCCGCGGCTATATTGTGGTGTAGCACTAAGCAAATCATTTAATATGTGTATAACTGTAGAAATATCTCGCTTTGGTCTACCAAAACGATCTTGTAATGCTGGATTTAGAGTTCCAGAAAAGGTACCAGAATAAATACCTTTACCATGATTTTTCATTGACTCAATAACAGCCCCACTGTTTTTATTGCGAGTTGATTCACAATCAGGATCTAATTTATTAGTGAAAACTTCTTTTGATAATTTTCTCAACGTTTGCGTTAAATTTCTTGATGCTTCAGCTAAAGTACGGTTATCTGTTGGCATTGTTATTGCGCCGTTCAAAGAATCGCTAATGTCATCATCGAACGTTGATTTGTTAGGGCTATTTCGTAAATTAATAGTACTGTAATTATTGTTGATCGTACCGCTGCTATTACTGGTGCTACTGCTAGTAGCTTGAACATTGTTTTTATAAGCAGTATCGTCTAAATTGTTCAAACTTACAGTCTTGCGAAAAAATCCACCACTTCCATTTGATTGATTTCTGTGTTTTGTTTTACCAATAGGACTATTGCATGTCTTATGTAGAATCGATGTAGTTGAGGAACTATTTGAGCTTGTCTTATTTGTTGGACTGCTTGCGCCTTTTGGGATAATGTTTTGCTGTAATTCAGTAACATTTCTAAAAAGAGAAAAAAATATCATTATAATCACCAGTAATCATTACCTATATGCATCACCCAATATAATAACTTCTAAAGATTCTATTTGAAAAAATATCATTTGAAATTTAGGATTTATAAGGGTTTCGCAATTAGTTGATTTAAAAAAAAAATGTATCTTAACAAAACGAGAATTAGTCAAAGGGATAATTTCTCAAATTCCTGCCAGAGTTGAACTACAATTTCTTTTATCTAATCTAATCAATTGTGATCTTTTTGTACAATTTCGAAATAGGCTAATTTCATGAATTTTTATAATTAATAATTTGCACAAATACCTGACATGATCTGGATTTGTATTATTTGTATTACGAATTTGACAGTTGACTGTTTCACAATTTTTATTTGAATTATTGCTATTATTGCTGCTGTTAATAAAATTTGATGTAGAGTACTGTTTACATAAACATGATGTTAATTTAGCCGATATTGGATCGGTACAATCATCAAATGAATAGCTTGAATTGTTGCTACTATCAAACGAATTATGAATATTTTTTATTGAAGTCGTTTTTATTGGACTTGATACCAAATTAGATAATGATTTAATCGGGGATTGCTCTAAAAGACTATCATCAGTGGTCGAAGTTGTATTAAACAATGAATCTGATGTTGATTCAGAAGAATAATCATTCACATTATCGGTTGATGAAAGACTTCGTTTGTATGCAGATGAAGTTGATGGTTGAAATTGTTTTGACTGCGAAAATGTTTTAACAATATTATTCAAATTATCGAAATCTTGTTTACATAAAAATGTGTTAATATCAGCTGCAGCGGTTTGATTTTTTAAAGAGCCCGTCGAAGAAGATGTTCCAGAAGAAAAATCTAAATTTGTTGCTGTTGATGTTGGTGACAAATGTGATAAATTCTCTTCGGTAAAATTTTGTTGTTCATTGTTAATATCTAATTTTCTATGCTTGGAATGAAATGAATCGAATTGCTGTGAAACAACTGTTGTCGCGGTAGTTGTTGAATTTGATGATGTTCTGGTGCGTTGCTGATGATTACGTGATTTATTACTACTAGAGGTTGAACCAGATGGTGCAGCTGATGGATTAACTGTACTAAGTTGCAACTGAATTAACATCATATGATCTCCTAATCGCATACTCAAATTGAGTGGAGTTTTTCCGCTCAAAAAATCATTTACTTGTGAATCATTTAATGATTCCAACGCTTGCATTACTGTGTTTTCGGGACGTTGAGCCTAATAAATTACAATAAAAAAACAAATAATTAGTTTATAATTTGGTTTATTTTTATTTTTTTTTTCACTTACCAATAATCCAGTTTCAACATTTGGAATTAATATTATTTTCGATCCATCTATCAAACCATTCTCTTTAAGGGAGCCCTCTTGAAGTTCTCTAAAAAAAAAAAATAAAAAAAAATAATTTATAATAGGTACTTGGGTATCTTTAATAATAAAAAATTTAACAATGACTTAAAACATAACTTTTGAACCATAAAGATTAGCAATTTTTATTGAACTCTGTTCATACATATTTTTATATTCCTATATCTACTAAGTTTATTACAAATATTAGAATCTGAAAAATATTGATTTGGGAGAAAATATTCTGATTCAATTTTCTTATCAACTGAATTAAGTAGGTATTGACATTAATATTTGATCATCAATTGTACCGATTTTTTGAGAATGGAAGAAACATCAACATTACTTGTCAACCTTGGTCATTCTTTTTCTTCAAAATATTTGTAATTTTGTCAAAAATGTAAGTAGGTAGGTACAGAGCCATCCCGTGAGCATTCGGCGCCCTGGTGCGAGATATTTTTGGCGCCCCTTAAATTTTCAAAGTGAAAAACCAATTGAAACTAATAATTTTTGAATGCCGTAACATATTTGAATTTATTCAATATTATGTCAATCAATATTTATTTATTTTTTTATTTATTTATTTGTAGCTTAACTCAAGCTCATGTATATATAGATTAATTAACAATAAATCACATTATAAATCACATTATAAAAAACTATTATAAATACTTAATTATTATATAGAAAAAAAAAGAAAATCTAACATTGCACCCTACATCCAGTGGTGGGATTCAGCAGGTTCGCACCGGTTCGCGTGAACCGTTTCCTAAAATATTTAAGATTCGCGCGAACCGTTTCCTAAAATTTGTAGGTTCACGAAAATCGCTGCAAAAGTTTTGAAATAACTATTCACTGTTTTAACAGTCCCTCCGTGGCAATTTCTCAAATACTCAAAGAATATACAATTTAAATTTAAATTGAAATTTGTATTAAAAATAAAATTTGAATTATATAAAAAACATGATGTGTGTCTTTCGGTCTGTGTGTTATCTAAAAATTTAAAAACTACTTTCACACGATGAGTATCATGACAGGTGATGCGCGTACAATTTACAGTAAAACAATTTTTTTCTGGCTTTTTTATTAATTTATTAAAAGAGATACTGGAAAATTTGACAATCGTCTTACTTATTTATCTGAAAAATCTCCTATTTCTTTAACTATGTTATGTGAATACTGAGTAAAGAACTGAATAAGAGTAAAAATATGCTTTTACAAAGTAATAAACGTGTAACAAGCTAAGGCTGTTTTGAAATCACAACATTTGGAAACATCAATCTAAAAATTTATGAGTTTTTATGAAGAAGAAAGTATACATATGTTCTGGAAAGGTCTTTAGAATCTAATTAAAAAAATTAATAAAACTTTTTAGAGGATTCGAAACCACCGGTTGTTAAATGTTTTGAATCCCTTACGTAAAGACAACAAAAATTCATTTTATAGATTGATGCGCTGTTGTTTAGTTCGAAAAAATACACGATGAAAAAGATTAACCAATTACAAATTAATTTGAATTATATTACTTTGAAAATTTGTGCACTCTCTTTTAAATTATTACCTGGCGATAGAAATTTAGTTATTTTTTGCGTAACTGCTTTGTAGCTGCCTCATTTTGTAGTCTTCTTTTCCTAAATTGCGCTCCTGAAAGTTTTTTTGTGTCACTAAGAGGATCCATATTCCATATTAAAATAAATATTGTAATTCAAACAAAAATGCGACAATTAATTTTTTTTTCGAGATGTTTCAATGCTTAATATTCCTCTTGCAATGAGGCAAGCCGTGAATTTCATTTCGATGGTAAGACGATAGAATATCGTATCTCACCGTCGCACCTTGCTTTTCTTTTTTCAGCGCCCTTTTGTTAGAAAATTATATTTTTAAGAACACAATAAGCAAAAGAGCGCCGTTGGGGCTCTTGTTTTTTTCTTTTTGCGCCCTTTTGTGGAAAGAATTTTTAATTTTTCAAACTTGCAATTTTTATAACGAGCTAGGGCGCCTGCGGTGCCCCTTACTCTTTTGCGCCCTGGCGCTTTGCACCACGTGCATCCCCGCACGGTATGGATCTGGGTAGGTATATACATCTTCTTTTATGGATAGAAAAATAATTCTCTAATTGAAAATTATTTTAGTTTAAAACAAATCTCATTTCAAGGTTCTTCATGTTTCCAGACAGCTCAATTAAATTTAGTAATTGCCTTTCGACGGGATTCTGCCCATGGAATAAAAACATTGTAGCGGGTACAAATAATTGTTTTTTTTTAATTTTGTGTAGAAAGATAATCAATTAATCAAATCATGCTAAATGAAAATTTGAATTACATCGAGCGATTAGTACTTATTATATAAATGTAATTTTTCTTTCATCAATTCAAAATAAAAATTATTGTTAACTTAAGTTTCAATAGTCAAGATTTTTTATTTCCTTATTGTATATATATTTGTTTATTATATCAAATGAACTAACTCTAGTATCTATAATTAGGGATTTAATTTTCGAATAATGCCCATTAATAGGATTCGAATGTAGATTTATTTTGTGAGTTTGAACTTGAATGTATTTTTGCTTCAAAAAAGATTGCTGCATTACCTCAATAAAAAGAATACCAAGCTAACAGAATCCTCTAAATTTTTTTATAAGTATAAAAAAAATCGAGGAAAGCAATCATTCCCAGAACAAGCGTCGTCATTACGACTGCCGGAGTTACGAATACTTATATGTATACTTGTTTATGTTGTAAATTTTCCAAAAATAAATTAATAACAGGAGATTTTCATTCTTCCCGTGCCATATTGATGTTTCTAAAGCTAAAAGAAAAAAAAAACTTCTAATATTTTTATACCTACTCATAAGTTTGTAAGAAAAAATTTATTTAAGTAATTTTCACACAATCTTTATTTTATAGTTTCAGAATATTAATTCTATTTTTGGAAATTAATTTTGCGCAATAAACGATCAATATATGTATGTAGTTAAAATTTATTCTTTTATCCCATGCATGCATATAGACAGCATAGCAGTTTCATTATAAATTTGTGAGAAAAATCAGGATCAAGTCTAACTAAGTTCTAAATAAAATTAAATGAAAATGTTAACTGTCGAACAGCAAATATTTTTCCTAACAATTATTAATATTTTGAAACCAAGTGAGTTTGTGTGTAAATTAAGTTTTATTGAAATCATTTGGCGTGCGCATTGAAACTTAAATTTTTGGTGTCAATTTCATTTAACAAAACTTTTCTTTATTACTTTTTTAAATGTTAACAATTGAATTCGAATTCAGCAAATAATAAAATTTGAATAAGTAGCGCCAACATTTGCCCGAAGCGGACCGAAGTAACATTTGACCGAATTTTTTATTTTCTAACTGAATTTCATTTTATTGGAATTTCATTTGACCTGAGATTGGAACGTAATACATAATACATACAAAAATGAGAATTTCAACTTCCTTTTACATTTATTACATATATATGGCAAGTAAAAATGTCTCTCTCGTTAGAACAATTCTGAATATAAGTATTCAAAAAGAGCTTAATAAGCATTTTAAAAAGGTCTGAATTATGTTTGTGTTTTTATTTCGGCCTTACCATATTGTACTACAATATGAATCGCTAATGTTAATTTCATTTTATCGAATACTTACCTATTTATCTACTACAAACTTTTAAACTTTTAATTTACATTTGTTTACAAAAGTAACCTTTTATACCTTGAAATATAGACTTTTTGGACTTTAATTATAATAAAACCGAGAGCCTACTTAGGTACTCGAAAAGCGATTTGTTCCGCCTTATGGTACTTATAGGTACGATCAAAAACATAAAAATAATAGGGAGCTTACTTCGGTTAGGTACCTACCTACCTACCTACCTATCTAAAACCTACTGAAGAGGATAATAAAATGAAGAATATTAGCTGCGACTAATCTTATCGATCCTGATGGATAAGAACTTGATAGATAAGTAGGTAAGTGCCAACCTAGGTAGATCCTATAATATTATATTTGAGAAGATCAAGTTTAGAATTCGAGTTATTATATTTATGTAGGTAAGTAGGTAGGTATAGATAAGATAGGGTAAAGTACCCAATACTCAGCCACCTAACTCATTTTTTCACTTTGAACGAACAAAAAGTATAAAATATTAGCATTTAGCCATACAAAGTTATGTTTTTTGGATTTTTCAGACATTTTTCTACATAAATCCGGAATTGGTTTATCGACAGACTTGTTTTAAATTAATACTTTTTAATCAATTATTTTAATTCCGAACTATTTTATTTTGTGCATATGAGTAGAGGAATAAACACTCTTTTAAATTCAATTTTGGTTTTTTTGGCGGAGATGTATACTTTTCCTAATACTCATGGGCAAAGTTAAAGTGGCTGAGAATTGGTCCCGGCTGAGAATACATACCTTTACCCTACCCAGTTTTTATTTTCTTGAATGAAGAGCTTCTAGGATAGGTTGGTACCTACTATCATCACATTCCTACATTGTATTATCATAGGTAGTTACCTAGGTAAGTACCTCATATAACTAGATATTAGATACACCTGTACCTGTTAATGTGGGAATCTTCAAATCGACATAACCAGCCTACTTACTAGTACCTACCTAGGTGTATAATTATAGTTATATTAAATGTTACAAACATAAGTCGACAGGTAGGTAGGAAAGGAATGTCAAGTTTTTTTTTTTTTTTTGATCAATTTTTTATAAATAAAGAAAAGAAAAAAAAAAGGCCATCATTAATTTTATTTCGTCTCATCTTTTTTTAACTGCGTTACTTTGCCTGCTTGCTTTGCTTGCCACAATTTTTTTTTTATAAATTTCATTTATTAATCTTTTTTTTTTTTTTTTGTGTACAATCAGCTGGCAATATATATAAATAAAAATAAAAGAAAAAAAATTAAAAAACCATAATAAAAAAAAAAAATGATAAAAATGAAAACAAAATGGTGGTAAATAAATATATAAACGGGCTGGCGATAAATTACAAAAAATTATTATTTTTTTTTTTTGAATTTTTTTTGTTCAATATTTATTTTTTGGTTGCCCATTTTTTGTGGATGGTTGACCCCAAAAAAAAAAATGATGATGAAAAAATATTTTTTTTTCCATTTTTCCAGCTACGAAACCAAAGAAACAACCAAAATCCCATACACAACAAAAATAAATAGAAAAAAAAAAAAAAGATAGAAAATATTTTTATTTTTTTTTTTTTGCTTGCTTGCGCTTTTGCTTACCTTTCGCGGTGTAACAAACAAATTCGATCTTTGGATACCTTTAATTTTTTAGATATTAATTTTTTTAAATTATCTATTGTTTGAAAATCTCGAACATTTATTTGAAAATTGCCACCAGTTGTTGTTGAAATGTTTAAAATAATTTCAGGTGTCGAACCACACCTTAAATCCAAATCACGAGAACGAGAATCACCACCACCAGCTGAAGATTTGTCCATTTTATTATTTTTTATAAATGCGAATTTATTAATTAACTTCTTCAAGTCCAATAGATTATTTTTTATTTTTTATACCTATTTATATATAATATATATATTTTTTATTATTTTTTTATTATTTTAATTTAGAAATTTTTTTCGATTTTGTTTTTTTCTTTTTTGTAAATTTTTGATAGGAAAAAAAATT
This sequence comes from Hybos culiciformis, assembly GCA_964007475.1. NCBI lineage: Eukaryota > Metazoa > Arthropoda > Insecta > Diptera > Hybotidae > Hybos > Hybos culiciformis. The sequence goes on from OZ023273.1 coordinate 58,864,393, forward strand.
AAAAATTTTGTAAAGAAAAAAAAAGCACAATAGATTTTTTTTCGATTCGAAAATTTTCTCAAAGTCTATTTTCCATTTTTATTTTTTTTTTTAATTATTTTTTTTGGAAAATAATGTTTTTTATTTTATTTAAGAATTAAAATTAAAAATATTTTTAGATTAATTCTTATTAAAAAAAAAAAGAAATAATTATTTTTTTAAAGCTTTCTTTTAATAAAAACGCGTTTGGCGACGATTTCCCAATTTTTTTTTTTATCTTTTTTTCTATTTTGAAATTCCGAAACTTGAGAAAAATTTCCAATTTCACTACGTAGACAGAAATTAAAATGCGCCACTAGTGACAAATGGATGAAACTTAATTAAAAAATGTTTACAATACATTCATATACTTTTGTAGCCATATACACGGGATAGTGATGAAGAATTCAAATATTCTGTCAAAGTATGAATAAAGAGCCTATATATTTAGATTATATATTCTTCATCTAGCCTTATAATATAGCCCCCCCCCCTCTGATTACATTAGATTAGACAGTAAACTGTCCGAACGGCGCCGTGACATTTGTCCGCGGGACATTTGTCCGCGATGAAATTTGTATCGAAAACTTCGCGGACAAATGTCATTTTGCAAAATGTCATTTGTCCGCGATTGTAAAATGACATTTGTCCGCCGCGGACAAATGTCCCAAAATTAGCGGACAAATGCCATTTTGCAAAATGACATTTGTCCGCGATTGAATTTTCTAACTTTAGCGGACAAATGTCATTTTGCAAAATGTCATTTGTCCGCGATTGATTTTTCGAATTTTTAGCGGACAAATGTCATTTTGCAAAATGTCATTTGTCCGCGATTGATTTTTCAGTTTTTTTAGCGGACAAATGTCATTTTGCAAAATGTCATTTGTCCGCGATTGATTTTTCAATTTTGGAGATACTGCAGATTACGTGAACCACTCAGAATCGTCTGAAACTTGGAAAAGGGAAGAGGGGTAGAGTCCCCCCCAAATTGTTCATACATTTTGTATATGCAATTTTTTTTTTTTGCCCGAGTTGCCCCTTAAAGAGAGGGGGTGGGGGGCGGCGGGCGGGCGGGTGGACTGGTGGTTGGTCAGTGGGATTTGCAGCTGACGCCGCAAATCCCACTGACCAACCACCAGTCCACCCGCCTGCCCGCCGCCCGCCGCCCCCCACAACCCTCTCTTGTTGTGCCGATTCTGATTGGTTCACGTCATCTGCACTGTAGCCTCAAATTTTTAGCGGACATATGTCATTTTCCAAAATGTCATTTGTCCGCGATTGCTTTTTTTAATTTTTAGCGGACAAATGTCATTTTGCAAAATGTCATTTGTCCGCGATTGATTTTTTAACTTTTTAGCGGACAAATGTCATTTTGCAAAATGTCATTTGTCCGCGATTGATTTTTCAGATTTTTAGCGGACAAATGTCATTTTGCAAAATGTCATTTGTCCGCGATTAATTTTTATCGCGGACAAATGACATTTTGGAAAATGTCATTTGTCCGCGGCGGACAAAAGACATTTTGAATCGCGGACAAATGTCATTTTTATGTCCGCGATACAAAAACAAATCGCGGACAAATGTCCCGCGGACAAATGTCCAACCCCCGTCCGAACAGTGGATCGCTGAGTTTGTTTTTTGTATGTGAAAAAAAATTAGGACAGTAAGCATTGTACACCTATTTTATAAAGTAAAGTATCTGCCATAGAAAATATATTTCGTCCCGCCAAAAAATCTATGTTTTTTTTTACTCAAAATCTAACATTGTGTTGAATAAAAATGATCAGGGATGGGATGGTTGCTTTTTTAAAAGTTACGAAATAAAACAAGACTTTTAATTTTATAAACTCATCACAGAGAACATTTTATTTCTATTTTTTCTAATTTTTACATTTTTATAAAAAAATTTTAAATGAAATATATGCGCACACGTATGAAAAAATTAATCAAATAAATTGTATTGAAATTTTCACAACATTTGAAATTACATTCAACGTTTGTAAGAAGGGAAGCTAATTTACTTACTAAATTATTTTCTGTTACATGTAAATCGAAATTTTCAGAAAACTTATCCTGCAGTATTTTAATATAATTAAGAAAGTTTTGAGGAGGAACTGTTAATTTACATTTTTCAAACTGTTTAAAATTTAGGAAAATAGCATTTATTTTTTCCCATTTTTCACTTTTTAATTTTTTTTCATGTTTTTTTCACAAAAAATTGGTTAAAGTTAATATTAATTATTATTTTAATTTCTCACATTTAAATCACTAGCGTCAAGCTTTAAAAAAAATTCTCACATCCCTAAAATCGAAAAATTAAAGCAAAACAAAAATCATATGATTTTTATTTATTAGTATTGAGTATTTAAGGGAAACTATGACGCGCTTAAGGCCAAATAAATGTAAACAATGCATTTATTTTATAAAAGAACCAGGTGACTATGATAATTTTTTGTCTTTACAAAAAATTAAAAAAATTGTAAAATATAAGTAATTTTACGGTTTTCAAAAATTTTAAAAATAAGAAAATAGTTTTAAGTCGAAAATAAAACGAAATTAACTCACTTTGTTTTTAAAAAAGTACTTAATTTTGGATTTTAAAAAAACCTGCGAAAAAAACTTAAGTAAAAGGAATCAGAAAGACACCTTGTAAGAGGGAGGTGAATTTTTTTTTTTTTTGCATAGAAATTTTCGTTATTCCTTGTTACTCTACTATAGAAATATGTTTACTCTGCAGTAAGTTGGGTGTCTTTTTTACCCCCAGATTACATCTGACAGTAAACTGTCCCGACAGTGGATCGTTGTATTTGTTTTTTATATGGGTTTGTAAGAAAATAAACAGGACAGTGGATTGGGTGGCTTTTTAACTGTCCAGATTTTTTTTATCAGAAAATTTACTATTTTTCATAATTGCCACTTTGTTTTATTAACTAGGTACAGTAAAGAAAATAAAATTACGGCATTTATTTAAGTTTTTTCATTAGCAATCACACTTTTTTTATGTTTTTAATTTTTTACTGACTGTACTGACAGTGGTTTGAAAATATAAATAAAGTGATAAAAATTTACCAACATATATAAATACTGTCTTCATCAAGGCAGTTTTACTGCCTAATACAATCCCTATGTAATAAATCTAGGCTGCGCCTCTAGTGGATTTTCATATAAAATGTTTGAAAACAGCATGAGACCCTCTCGAGCACGTCAAATTATAAAGTCATCCATGCTCTACATTGCAGTAATTATCGCATTTTCCATAAGTTGTTTCTGTATAACGTGCGAGTGAATAACACGAATGTGCGATATGTTAATAAAAGATAGCCAAATAACCGAGAATTAAAAAAAACAATTTTTGAGTAGAAATTTGAGAAAGCAATTATTTGCCAAAGTTTTTCTTTTCCACTCTTTAATGTTGCATATCCAGCTTCATAGAAATATTCAGGGGAGTTATTATGAATTAAGATTAGTCATAAAATCTTAAGAATTTTATATTCACAAATTCCATTTTGATGAAAGTCCATCGTTATGCCTTCTAGTTTTACTCGAATGGTAAAGGGAGTAGGATTTTCGAAATATTCTTACGCTCGATCGTAATATTCGTAATTAATAATAACCTCCCAAATATTTCCAATATCATTTTTGTCACTGCTTCCAAAAAATTAAATTCTAGTTAAATGTTATTGGAAATAATTAATAGCTAATCATTTTCTAAAAAATTTCATTCCATAAGACACCAATAACTCCAGTTTTCGCCCATTATCTACTCTATCTATCTGATAAAAATTTCATAAGTTCATTGCATAGTATCTTTTTACTATATAGCTATGAAATCACAAATTCCTGAGAGATCGGGTGAGGCTCTATCTTATTAAATTCGACAAAATATTTTCTTCTATTCGAAACTTATTTATGAAGACAATGAGAAAGGAATAAAATTTTTTCCATTCAATCCCAACCGAACACCCATTTTTCGAAAATAAGTTTTTTCTTTATTTATTTTATATGGTAGAGATTAGAGGTTATATTATAAGTAACCTATCTTTTATTCTTCTTCTGGCATCTCAAATAAATTTTTTTTTTTTTTAATATGAAATTGAAAAAAAAAAAACTGGTTTTTGCCGGTTTCAAAATCAATGCGGTTCCAAACCGAATGCTTTATCATTCGAATCGGAATCCCTTTTTGTTACGTATACTAACAATATTTGGTTGATTTTATTCGTCGGAAAACAACAACAAAATATACGGAAAACTTATGAATTATTAAATATTATAAAGGAAGTTAGAACGGCTAATATGATTTTATTATACATTAACGATTATAAAATGTATCTACGTTCATTAAGATATTTATTTAAGCTTTCTCGAGTCTTCTGTATATTTTTGTCGAAATTCAGTTTGAATAAAGAAATGTTTAATAACTCTCTATTTTTGTACGGACGTTTTTTATTTATAAATTAAAAATATTCGTTGGTAAAATTTTTTTTTTCAAAGAATCTTAATTTAGAAATTATGTGCTAACTGACTGTATTCAACAAAAAAAATAAGTCTTTGTTCTAAAAATTTTTAAATTAGGCTTTATTTCTCACCTGATAGTAAAATTAAACCTATTAAAACAAAATATGTTCAATAGTAAATACCTTAACAACGAATGAAAAAATATGATATAAAAAACAAAATTAATAAAAATAATAATAATACTTAGAGACCTCCAAAGAATGGGCAATAGGTATGAAATAAAAAATAATTTTAAACCTTTCTAGCTTTAAGATAAATTTGTATGAAAACTTTTAATATTAAAAATAAATAAGCAAACTTTTTGAATTGAATTGAAAGGCTTTATTTTGTTAGACATTATATCATAAAACCGATTTATATCATGGGCAAATTGTCCATCATTATATCGTTATTTGGTTGAATTGTTTTGGACAAAGGACTGAAAAGCCTGTTCCTTTATTTTTAGTAAAATGTTGATACATGCGAGCTCGATATAGTCACATGTAATGTACAATATCTCTTGAAAAACAAATTTACTTTTGAATTTAAAAAATGTTTTTCCTGAGCGTATCAAACATTTTTTTCTAAAAATTAGAAACATTCTGTCATTAATTATATGGAAAAAAAATGTTTAAATTAAAATTTTGACCATTTTTCTGCATTAAAGCATAACATTCACCAAAAAAAATTTTAAGCAAAAACTTTTAAAAGATGGCAAAAAAAATCCAGAATCCTAAATTCGAAAAAAAAAACATTTTTTGGGCTTTTATAAAATATAATATATGTGTGCAGTATGTAGGGTTGCTTGTATATTTATAGTGATATGATTAGAAAAAAAGTACTTTTTCGGCAAAAAGAGGTTTAAAAAGCTCGTATTTTCATAGCCTGGTGTTCAAATAGTTATATAAACTCTAAATAGTTTTTAGTAACAAGTCCATTCTGAAGTTAATGTTTATTCATGATTCACTAAATTATTTTAGTTAAAGTTACTTGTTGAAAGCAAAGGCTTTAAACTTAATTTTAATTTTTTCATTAAGTTTTTTTTGAGTAATGTATTTTTGCATAACAAAACAATACTATTTTAGCCAAATTTTTTTTGTGACACGATAAAGAAAAGTCACGTTGCAAAAAAGAAAAACACAAATAAGAAAATTTCATAGTCACGGTCAGTTACAGAATACGCATGTAGAATAAAATTTTCATTTAGATAACATAAAAATGCGCAATCTCGAAAATGAAAAGCTTTGAAGTAATTTCTACGAAATACATAAAACAACAATCTTGTAAGTTAACCACCATATTATAGCAAAACTTTAAATTTTTATGTTAAAAATGAGTACCTATTTTAGTATTTCTATGCTTTTGAGACGGCCCAAGATTTACAGACATACACGATGATATATTTCTATATTTCAGATCCACAGTTTTAAATAATAATATTTCATTAAGTAAAAAATATTTGTCAGATACTTAGTAATTTAAAGTTATTATGCACAGAAGAAATATTATATACTTATCGGGTTATTAGTTGGTATACTAGGCAGTATATTTTAACATAATCTAAATTTATATAGAAAAGCTTTAAAATATGTTGTTATCAAGTAATAGAACTATTTTGTAGATTTCATTATAATGTCAGGTGAATTTTTTTTGAATTTTTTTTTTTTTAATTTTTGATTGAAGGTTGTTGATACACAATCAATATCAATTATAGATGTATAGCAATATTAGCAAAATTAATTCCATTAATTTTCAAAATTTTAACTAAATAAAAAAATTAATTATTTATAATAATAAATTGTATGGTTCAATAAATATTGGGTTAAATTTAAAAAAAAAAATTAAAAGAATGGAAGAATCAAAAAACTACAAGAGAAAATACGTAAATCCATTTGTTCATTCGTTAGAACTTGAAGATTCCGACTTATTAAAAGTAAGTTATTGATACATTTTAAATTAAATTATATGAATGTAAGAATCTTAATAAATTGTTTTTATTTGTTCATTTTAGTCTTACATTTTGACTTTTGTACTGTTACCAGTTAGAATAATTTTAATTGCGATATTTTTATGTTTAAGCTGGTTATTGGTTAATGTTGGTATGTATGGAATCACAGATGCAGAATTACAGCTTAAACCATTAACAGGATGGAGGAAGTAAGAATTTGACTTCTATCATTTTCTAGGGCAAATTTTGATGTTGACAACTTTCTAAATTAATGAAAGATTTTACAGAAAAATCGATAATATCGGTTTTAAATATTTTTTAAATAAAAACAGAATAATTGATTGAATAACTTGTATATATACTTAAATGGTAGAAATTAGAAAAAAAATTATTATTATTTTTTACCGTGCAAATTTCTTATCTAAACAAAATAATTCACAGTAATAATTTGCATCGTATCTTTATAACATAACATAACATAATAAAAATGTTGGTTTGGCAAGTTCTTGCACCTCATTTACTATAGGATTGGAGTTGGAATTAATTATATATATCGTACACCAAATTTGTGTATTTTTAAAAATAGTATTTTCAAATTCAATATTTTAAAAAATTATTTATCGCATTCCTTTATAATAGAATTTTAACACACAGAATACCAAAACAGAGCCTATATTTATTACAATTAAAATTTTCGTAATAGGCCTTAAAATACAAAAAATCTTTTCATACAGAAAAATATTAATTAATTCAAAATAACAAGGATTGTTTTACAAAATTCTAACCTGTATTATATAGTCAGAATTTGAGAATAAAAAAACAAAATTTATAGAAAAAATATTATTTTCATATTTTTCAGAAAGGTTAAACACGTAACTAATTTTCTTTTGCGGATGTGTTTCATGGCTGGTTCATTTCAATACATTACAATTAAAGGTGTTCAAGCGTCTCCCAAAGATGCACCAATTTTGGTACGATTGAAATTTCTTAAATGTTTCATATAACATTCGAGAAAATATCCTTTTATTTTTTTAGGTTGTATCTCCACATACTTCTTTCATGGATGCAATAGTATTAGTCAAGACCGGTCCACCATCCGTTGTTGCTAAAGAATCAGCAAAAAAAGATCCTATTTTTGGAAGTACAAATTTTAGTTTTGGAATATTTACATAGTATAATTATTTATTTAAAAAAATTACAGAACTTGTAAATTTTAGTCAGCCAATTTACGTAACTAGGGAACTCGCCAATTCAAGACGAAATGCAATCCGAAAATTAGTTGAAAGAACTAACGGAGAATATCCTTGGCCCCAGGTTAGTAGGTTGAAGTAAAGAATATTCTATGACAGCTACTTCCAACAACACAAAATATACATCTAAGCCCTATGAATATGTTAATTCATTGAAGCTTCAGTTAAAGTTCTGTTCTTCACAAAATATAAATCATAGAAATTGAAATCCTATTTGAAACCGTATTTCTTTTCTAGGTTTTAATATTTCCAGAAGGAACTACTACTAACCGAAAAGCTTTAATAACTTTTAAGTCTGGTGCTTTCTATCCGGGCTTACCCGTTCAACCAGTAATTCTACGATATCCAAACAAATATGACATATTTAGTTGGACATGGCATGGACCTGGCGCCCTTCAACTGTTATGGTTAATCTTAACTCAGTTTCACAATTCGTGTGAAATTGAGTTTTTACCAGTTTACAATCCAAATGAAGAAGAAAAAACTAATGCTGCATTGTATGCAAATAATGTTAGATCTATAATGGCTAAGTAAGTTGTATATAAAAAATTTTATTTTCAAACTCTAGAACTTGCTATCCATTACAATCCTAAGGGTTTTGGATTATTGTTGAGAAATCGTTTTTGTAACTTTAAGCTGCAATATCCAATATCTTTATTCCTTCAGCATATTTCGTTCAAACTTGGACAGTATAGGTACGTATTTTATTGGGATTGAATACTGACTAGATTCATACTTAAAAATCCGATTATTTATAAAAATAATTATTATTTATCATAGTTTTTCACATATGTATTAATTAAATCAGTTCACTGAATACGACAAAATTGACTTCATATATAAAAACTTTACATAACAAAACAAAAATAAAATTTCAGAGTCATATAAAATATAATTAAGTTAATTGTTAGAAGTTTTTTAATCAGTCATTAATCAAAATTTATATGTTTTCAGATATTTGACTTTAACTCAAGGCTTCTTTAGGCATTTTTATGAATCTAGTAAATATTTGCAATCAGTTTTCTTCATTAATGATTGCTGTTAGAATTAATTTTGTATCAAAAAATTTAGTCAAAATAGTTCTCCTCTATATATTTTAATCTATTTTATTCAGAGTTTTTACATTTCATTAACTCACTCATTTTCGGAGAGATCACATGACGAGTCACCGCTCAATTAATATTATATTTTTAATAGATAATTTTTATTAATTTTATTTAAAATTTTTAATTTAATTTATTTTTTTTATTTTATTTAATTAATTTTCTAAACTTAAAAACTACACAATTTATTCGTCTTTTATCATGGCCAAGAGCCCTGCACCGAATGATTAAATATTAATTATTTTTTAAGGAAAAGTGGTTAATTCTTGTTAGGGTAATTTTATATCATACACATAAAATGCATATTTGTTTCCCTTTCTTTTGTATTTAAGTAAGTTAAATAAATTAAAATAAATTTTAATTTTATATAAGGTCGCTGGGTGTCCCAACTTGTGAATTTTCGTATGAGGATTGTAAAACAATGTCAAAGGGCGAGGGTTTTTAAAAATACCTTACGCTGACGATATAATGGAAGTGGCAAGGTTAAGAAACATAATTGGGTAATTTTATTTTATAGTTATTGAAAAATTAATTATCTGTTAATTTAATTTTTATCTAAAATTTTCCTTTTGAATTATTACTAGGATTGCAAAAAAACATCGGAATTGAGGGACATTTTATTAATTTTTATTAGTTAATAATAATTAATGAATCCATTATTACTTCTTTATTATTTAAAAATACTTTGTTTGAAAGATAGTGAATTTTTTCATACTGATGTCAAATTAAAACTGAATGAAATGAATTGTTTTGGTACTTATTCAATCAATGATTTTATGGCAACGATTT